>PVJI01012620.1:0-50934 GCA_004026765.1 Micronycteris hirsuta | reverse complement strand
TGGCTCTCTCTCTCCGTTCCTCAGTGAAAAACATGAAAAAATGTCCTCTGGAGAGGATAAAAAAGTTAAGTAGTGTGTCAACGAAAGGCAGAAGGTGATATGCCAAAGAGCAAAATAAGCAGAAAACAAATACCAATGTTTTCCATTTGGGGCATTATGGCAGACTAAATATTCTGAACATTTTGTGTGTGTGTGTGTGCTGGTACATATGTGTAAGACTTTCATTATGGTACACAGTTAGGAATGGAGTTGCTGGGTCATAGTGTTTGTGAATGTCCAAGCTAAAAATGTCCTACCACGTAGGAAGTGGTGCTTTGCATTTAGTCCCACTGGAAGAAAATGAACATTCCTACTGCTCCTTGTGGTTGACAACATTCAGTGTTGTTAAACTTTCATCTGTGATGCACTGGAGATATTGAAAATTTTAAAAAATATAAAAACTATTTAAAAATAAAATTTTATTCTATTTAAAAATAAAAGCCATTTTATTGGTAGTTTTTTTAAATAAAATTTATATAAATATTTTATTTTAAAGTTTATTATTATTATTATTAATTTATTATTATTGATTATGTTATTACAGTTGTCCCAATTTTCTACCTTTGCCTTCCTCCACCCAGTACCCGGCTTCCCTCCAGCAATCTCCCCCCTTAGTTCATGTCCACGAGTCATGCATATAAATTCTTTGGCTTCTTCCTTTCCTGTATTATTCTTATTCCCCCTGTCTATTTTGTACCTACCAATTATGCTTTTTAATCCCCGCACCTTTTCTCCCATTCTCCCCCTTCTACTTCCCAGCTGATAACCTTCCAAATGACCTCCAAACCTATGAGTCTGTTCCTGTTCTAGTTGTTTGCTTAGTTTGTTTGGTTTTTATTTTTTAGATTCAGTTGTTGATAGTTGTGAATTTGTTGGTTGCCTTTTAATGTTAATAGCTTTGATCTTCTTTTTCTTAAATTAGTCCTTTTCACATTTTATATAATAAGGTCTAGGTGATGTTGAACTCCTTTAACTTGACATTGTCTGGGAAGCACTTTGTCTGCCCTTCCATTCTAAATGATAGCTTTGCTGGATAGAGTAATTGAGGTCATAGGACTTTGCCTTTCATGACTTTGAATACTTCTTGCCAGTCCCTGTTGCGAGATATCTTCTAGCTTGCAATGTTCCTTTTGAGAAATCAGCTGACAGTCTTATGGGAACTCCTTTGTACTTTCTGCTTTTCTCTTGCTGCTTGTAAGATTCTCTCTTTACCTTTAACCCTTAGTGTTTAATTATGATATGTATTGGTGTGATCCTTTTTGGGACTCTGTGCTTCTTGGACTTGTATGTCTATTTCATTTGCCAAATTAAGGGAGTTTTCTTCCATTACTTTTTCAAATAAGTTTTCAATGTCTTGCTCTTCCTCTTCTCCTTCTGGCATCCTTATGATTCAGATGTTGGCACTTTTCGAGATGTCCCAGAGTCTTCTTTTATTATCCTGGGTTTTGGGGGGTTTTTTGAATTCTTGTTTTTTCTTTTTTTTTATATTACTTTATTGTTGTTCAATTACAGTTGTCTGCATTCTCTCCCCTCCCCTCCCCTCACCCCCTTCAAACCCACCTCCCTCCCCTGCCTCCATCCTCCCCCTTGGTTCTGTCCATGTGTCCTCTATAGTGGTTCCTGAAAACCCTTCTACTCATAGTCCCCTCCCCACTCCCCTCTAGCTATTGTTAGATTGTTCTTAATTTCAATGTCTCTGGTTATATTTTACTTGCTTTTTTCTTTTCTTGATTATATTCCAGTTAAAGGTGAGATCATATGGTATTTGTTTCACCGCCTAGCTTATTTCACTTAGCATAATGCTCTCCAGTTCCATCCATGCCGTCATGAAGGGTAGGAGCACCTTTTTTCTTTCTGCTGTGTAGTATTCCACTGTATAAATGCACCATAGTGTTTTTATCCACTCATTTACTGATGGGCATTAAGGTTGCTTCTAGCATTTGGCTATTGTAAATTGTATGACTATGAACCCTGGGGTGCATAGGTTCTTTTGGATTGGTGTTTCAGCGTTCTTAGGATATAATCCTAGCAGTGGAATTGCTGGGTCAAAAGGCAGTTCCATTTTTAGTTTTCTGAGGAAATTCCATACTGTTTTCCACAGTGTTTTCACCAGTCTGCATTCCCACCAACAGTGCACTAGGGTTCCCTTTCCTCCACATCCTCTCCAACTGTTGTTTGTTGATTTGTTTATGATGGCCATTCTGAGTGGTGTGAAGTGGTATCTCATTGTGGTTTTAATTTGCATCTCTCTGTTGAGCATCTTTTCATATGTCTCTGGGCCCTCTGTATGTCCTCCTTGGAGAAGTATCTGTTCATGTCTTTTGCCCTTCTTTAATTGGGTTTTTTGTCTTCCTGGAGTGGAGTCGTATGAGTTCTTTATATATTTTGGAGATCAAACCCTTGTCTGAGGTATCATGACAAATATGTTTTCCCATACAGTTGGTTCTCTTTTTATTTTAATACTGTTTTCTTTGGCCCCACAGAAGCTCTTTATTTTGATGAGGTCCCATTTGTTTATTCTTTCCTTTATGTCCCTTGCTCTAGGGGACATATAATTGAAGATGTTGCTGCATGGAGTATCTGAGATTTTCCTACCGATGTTTTCCTCTAGGATTTCTATGGTGTCATGACTTATATTTAAGTCTTTTATCCACCTTGAATGTATTTTTGTGTATGGTGTAAGTTGGTGCTTGAGTTTCATTTTTTTTTGCATGTAGCTATCCAGATCTCCCAACACCATTTGATGAAGAGGCTATTTTTGCTCCATTTTATACTTTTTCCCCCTTTGTCAAATACAAATTGACCATAGAGACTTGGGTTTATTTCTGGGCTCTCTATTCTGTTGCATTGATCCATGTGTCTGTTCTTATGCCAGTGCCATGTGTCTATTTTGATTACAGTGGCCTTGTAATACAGTTTGATATCAGGCATTGCGATCCCTCCTACTTTGTTCTTATTTCTCAAAATTGCTGTGACTATTCTGGGTTGTTTATGGTTCCATATAACTTTTTGAAATGTTTGTTTTATATCAGTGAAATATGTCATTGGTACTTTAATAGGGATTGCATTGAATCTATGCATTGCTTTGGGTAGCATGGACTTTTTGAGGATGTAAATTTTTCCCATCCAAGAACGTGGTATATGTTTCCATTTATTTATGTCTTCTTTAATTTCTTTCTTTGGTGTTGTGTAGTTTTCTGAGTACAGTACTTTTACCTCCTTGGTTAGGTTTATTCCTAGGTATTTTATTTTATTTTATTTTTTTAAACTTTTTTTTAAAGATTTTATTTTTATTTATTTTTAGAGAGAGAGGAAGGGAGGGAGAGAAGGAGAGAAACAGCAATGTATGGTTGCCTCCCACATGGTCCTCATGGGGACCTGGCCCGCAACCCAGGCATGTGCCCTGACTGGGAATCGAACCGGGACCCTTTGGTTCCCAGCCCGTGCTCAATCCACTGAGCTACACTAGCCAGGCCTAGGTATTTTATTTTTTGTGTTGCTATATCACATGGGATTTTTTTCTTGATTTCTGTTTCTGATATTTCATTATTGGTATACAAAAATGCCTTTGATTTCTGAATACTGACTTTGTATCCCGCTGTTTTGCCAAATTCATTTCTTAGGTCAAATAGTTTTTGGTGAAGTCTATAGGATTTTCTATGTAGACTATTATGTCATCTGCAAACAATGACAGTTTTGCTTCCTACTTTCCAATTTGGATGCCTTTTATTTCTTTTTCTTCTTTGATTGCTGTGGCTAGGACTTCCAATACTATGTTAAATAGAAGTGGTGAAAATGGACAACCTTATCTTGTTCCTGATCTTAGTGGGAAAGTTTTTGCCCATTGAGTATGATGTTGGCTATAGGAATCTCATATATGGCCTTCATTGTGTTGAACTATGCTCCCTCTTTTCCCACTTTGCTGAGTGTTTTTATCATAACTGAGTCCTGTATCTTATCAGCTGCTTTTCTGCATCTATTGATATGATCATGTGATTTTTGTCTTTGCTCTTGTTTATGTGATGTATTACATCTATTGATTTATGAATATTGTACCATCTTTGCATCCCTGGGATGAATCCCACTTGATCATGGTGTATGATCTTTTTAATGTATTGCCGAATGTGGTTTGCCAATGATTTGTTGAGGGTTTTAGTGTGTATATTCATCGGTGATATTGGCCTGAAGTTTTCTTTCTTTTTTGTGTCTTTATCTGGTGTTGGGATTAGGATGATGCTGGCTTCATAAAAACAGTTTGGGAGCCTTCCATCTTCTTAGATTTTCTGGAATATTCTATGAAGCTCTTCCTTAAATGTTTTGTAAAATTCTCCTGTGAAATCATCTGGTCCTGGGCTTTTGTGTGTCGGAAGTTTTTTGATTACTGCTTCAATTTCATCAGCTCTTATTGGTCTATTCAGGCTTTTGCTTCTTCTTCATTGAGTTCTTGAAGATTATATTTTTCTAGAAATTTGTCCATTTCACCTAGGTTTTCAAATTTCTTGGCAGATAGTTCTTCGTAGTAATTTCTTATAATCCTTTGTATTCCTGTGGCATCAGTTGTAATCTCTCCTCTTTCATTTCTGATTGTGTTTATTTTGGTCTCGATCACCAGCTCCCACTATACATAAAAATAAATTCAAGATGGATAAAAGATCTAAATATAAGTCATGACACAATAAAGGTCCTAGAGGAGAACATAGGAAGGAAAATCTCAGATATTTCACGCAGCAATTTTTTCACTGATATGTCCCCTACAACAATGGTTATAAGGGAAAGAATAAACAAATGGGACTTCATCAAAATTAAAAGCTTCTGTACAACTAAAGAAAACAGCACTAAAATGAAAAAAGAACCAACCAAAGGGGAAAATATATTTGCCAATGATATCTTGGACAAGGGTTTGATTTCCAAAATATATAAAGAATTCACATGACTCCACTTGGAAGAAAAACAACTCAGTTAAAAAATGGGCAAAGGACTTGAACAGACACTTCTCCGAGGAGGATAAACAAAGGGCCTAGAGATATATAAAAAGATACTCAGCATCACTCACCATCAGAGAGATCCAAATTAAAACTGCAATGAGATACTACTTCACACTGGTGAGAACAGCCATCATAAACAAATCAACAAACAAATATTAGAGAGGATGTGGAGAAAAGGCAACCCTAGTGCACTTTTACTGGGATTGCAGACTGGTGAAGCCACTGTGGAAAATAGTATAAAATTTCCTAAAAAACAAAAAAACAAACAAAAAACTGAAAAAGGAACTTCTTACCTGGCAATTCCACTGCTGGGATTATATTCTAAGAACCCTGAAACACCAATCTATAAGAACCTATGCACCCCGATGTTCATAGCAGCACAATTTACAATAGCTAAGTGCTGGAAGCAACCCAAGTGCCCATCAATAAATGAATGGATGAAAAAACTGCTATATTTACATGATAGAATACTATGTAGCAGAAAGAAAGAAGGAGCTCCTACCCTTTGTGACAGCATGGATGGAACTGGAAAGCATTATGCTAAGTGAAATAAACCAGGCAGTGAAAGACAAATACTATATGATCACACCTTTAAGTGGAACCTAATCAACCAAACAAACAAGCCAGCAAAATATAACCAGAGCCTTTGAAATTAAGAACAAACTGACAGTAACCAGAGTAGAAGTAGGAGGCGATAATGAGGGTAAGGGGAAAGGATTTTCAGGAACAACTATAAAGGACACATGGACAAAACCAGGAGGGGGTGGAATCAGGGGAGGGAGGCAGGGATGACTGGGGTGGGTGAGGAGTGGTGGGGGGAAAATACAGACAACTGTACCTGAACAACAATAAATTAAATTAAAAAAAAAAACAACAACTCTGGTATATTTACACAATGTAATACTACACAGCAGAAAGAAGGATGGAGCTCCTACCCTTTGTGACAGCATGGATGGAACTGGAGAACGTTATGCTAAGTGAAATAAGCCAGGCCATGAAAGACAAATACCTTATGATCTCAACTATAAGTGGGACCTAATCAACCAAACAAACAAGCAAGAAAAATATAACCAGAGACAATGAAAATTGTGACAGTAACCAGAGTAGAGGTGGGAGGAGATAAAGAGGGGACAGTGGAATGGGTTTTCAGAAACATGTATAAAGGACACATGGACAAAGCCAAAGGAGGGTAGGATCGAGAGTGGAAGGTGGGGATGGCTGGGGTCGTGGGGCAATGGTAGTGGGAAAATAGAGAGAACTGTACTTGAACAATAATAAAAAATATGTAAAAATTAAAGTAAAATAAAATAAAATTTACAAAAAAGTGATTTATAGGTACATATTTGTTGCCATTTTTTTTTCTTATAACTACATTCCTCTCTTCTTTCTTTCTTTTTCTTGTTCTTAAAGAAGACCCTATAACATTTCCTATAATATTGGTTTGGTGGTAATGAATCCCATTAGCTTTTTCTTTTCTCATATGCTCTTTGTATCTCATTCAATTATTTTATTTTATTTTATTTTTTATTCTTTAAAATGTTCTTTGTTTTAAAAGAAAGGGAAGAGAGAGAGAGAGAAAAAGAGAAACATCAATGTATGATTTCACACATTGCCTGCCCCCTACTGGCAATGCGAAATCACACATTGGTGCTCTCACATGCCCCCTGCTGGGGGGACCTGTCCTGCAACCCAGGCATGTGCCCTAGACTGGGAATCAAACCAGCGACCCTTTGGTTTTGAGGCTGGCACTCAATCTACTGAACCACACAAGCCAGGGCTCCTTCAATTTTTAAATGATAGCCATGCTCGGTAAAACAGTGTTGGTTGTAGGCATTTGCTTTTCATCATTTTGAATATTTCATGCCAATCTCTCTGGCCTGAAATGTTTCTCTTAAGAAATCAGCTAAAAATCTAAAGGTAGCTCTCTTGTAGTTAACTAATCAACTTACTCTTGCAGTTTTTAAGATTTTTTCCTTGTCTTTAACCTTTGACATTTTTATTATGATGTGTCTTGAAGTATGCCTGTTTGGGTTCATCTAGTTTGGTGATGTGTCTTGAAGTATGCCTGTTTGGGTTCATCTAGTTTGGGACTCTGTGTGTTCTGCACTTGTGTATCCTTTTATTTCACCAGATTAGTGAAATTTTCAGTCATTATTTCTTCAACAAATTCCTAATATCTTGCTTTCTCTCTTCCTCTGGTACCCCTATGATATCTATGTTGTTATGCTTCACGTTATTTCAAAAATCCGGTGGACTATCCTCATTTTTTTTTTTATTCTTTTTCCTTTTGCTGTGCTCATTAAGTGTTTTCTGTTACCCTGCCATCGAAATCACTGATGCAATCCTCTGCTTCATCCAACCTATTGTTGATTCCTTCTAGTGTACTCTTCATTTCAGATATCCTATTTTTCATTTCTGACTGGTTCTTTTTCATGATTTATATCCTTATTTACGCTCTTGAAAATCTCAGTAAGTTCCTCAATATCCTAAATTCCCTGAGCATCCTTATAACCATCTTTTTGAATTCTATATCTAGTAAAATTCATGCCTCCATTTCATTTAACTCTCTTTTGTATATTTCTCCTATTCTTTTATGTGGGGCATATTTCCTTGTCTCCCCATTTTTTCTGCCTCTTATGTTTGTTTCTATGTGTTAGGTAGAAATGCAATGATTCCCAGTCTTTGTGGGGTAGGTATTATGTGGGAGCCAGTGGCATGGTTTCGTTGAACACCTGACTGGGATACTCAAGAGATTTCTCTTGGTTAGTTTATGTGAGCCATCCTCTTGTAATTGAGTCTTCATTGCTATTGGCCCATTTGTGCATGAGGTCAACTCTCAGGCTGGTGACTATGAGGACTGATCCCATCCACAGTGTATGAGCTGCTATGCAGGTGCTGATGACACAAAGTTGAATGTGCCTCAGCTGGGCTGAAATCTTATTTTGGATATGCTTCTTATGAAGCCAGTTGTATCCTGTTCTGATGCTCTCTGAAGCAGGCTATTTGGTGTTTCTGTACTGGGGGCTTTTGGTAGGGTTGTGGTGAAGGTCAATGTGAAACCCTCCCTGGAATGGCCCTGAGAAACCTGTTTGGGGGAACAAAATGATCCACAGTCGGGAGTGCATGGGAGAACCAAACTCTACACCAAGGCTTGCTTCCCTCAGCACTGAGTTTGGGGACAGTCAGCAAAAGGCCCAGTGTCCCCTGAGATCCACCTCTGCCTGCCTTCTCCTCCTCCTGACTGCCTATTAATCTCAGTCACTGAAAGCCTCTGGAGGTACTCAAGTTGCATGAAGTAGGTTCTCAGTTAGTCACCAGGTAGCAGTGAGTGGTGTTCACCAGATTGATACAAGTTCAAACTTCACGCCAGTGCTGGCCCTGAGGCCACTCAGCAAAAATCCCAGGGTGTAGCCCTGGCTGGTGTAGCTCAGTGGATTGAGCGTGGGCTGGGAACCAAGGGATCCCGGTTCAATTCCCGGACAGGGCACATGCCTGAGTTGCAGGCCAGGTCCCCAGTGAGGGCCACATGACAGGCAACCACACATTGATGTTTCTCTCCTTCTCTTTTTCCCTCCCTTCCCCTCTCTGAAAATAAATAAATAAAATCTTAAAAAAAAATCCCATGGTGTATCAAGTTTAGCTGCCACCCACCGCCTGGGTACCACAGACCTTTGCAGTGGGGCATGATCTTAGGGAGTCAGGGTGAAACCAGCAGAGTTCATTAGGCCCAAATAGACCAAGATTTGGCTGTGTAAAGGGAAGACTCTGCACTGGTTGTGCATGTGTGGGAAAATGACTAGCCACATAACTCTGTCTGTCCTAGGTTCTACAGGAGCCTGAGTTCAGAAGGGCTGCCAGGAGTTACTAGGGTGGGGCTAATGGACTTCCCATTAGGAGGAGGCACTTCTCAGGCTTCTTAGGACAAAGAATGGGTGGTGGCCCCTGCCTCAAAGCCACACAACTCAGATTGTCTTGGATTCTTCCCAGGCCTACTGGGAAGCCAGCACTTGGCAGGGTGGGGCCACCAGAAGTCAGAAACTGGAGATCTGAGTGTGGGGCTAGAAGATCTCCTGCAAGGAGGACGCACTGGTCAGGTTTGCAAGAAAAGTGAGAAGAATGGCCCCCACCTTACAGCCACACAACTCAGCCACTGAGTCTGCCTGGACCTCTATACTCTGGCCCAGTCAGCTGATTCCTCAGAAGGATGGAAGCTCCACAGGAAGGGTGACAGGGAGTCCAGAGGAGAGTCTATGCATTTCCCCAGGCTAATGCCACAGGAAAGGAGTACTTTACCCAAGAATGATGACATCCATAATGTAAGAGAGTGTCTTAGCACAGGGATCCTGTTTGCTGTCCCTTTAGTTCTCTCCCCAGAGCCACAAAACTTGGTCTCTCCTCACATAATTCTAGTATGCTTCCCCCTCACTCTGCCAGAGCCCAGGATGAGAGGCTGTGAATGAGATTTTGTGTGTTGGCTCTTTAAGAGAGCACCTGTGTCTCTCCAGATATCGTATGCACGCCTCTTGGCTCTGGGGATTTGGGATGGGGAGCCTGGTGTGGGGGGAACCTTTGCAGCTAAGATATTTCTCAGGAATATCAGCCATAACATATGGGAGTGGGGCCAACCCTTTTCTCATCTCTGCCCTTTCTAACAGTCTTGATGTGGCTTTTTCTGTAAATCCTTGGCTATAAGACTTCTCTTCAGTTAGTCTTCAGTTGGTTATTCAGACTGATTGTTTTATATTTTAGTTGTAATTTCAGTTTGGTACTGAGAGGAGGTGAGTATATCTTCCATGTACTCCATCACCATCTTGGATTGCTGGGAATCATTTTCTTTTAAGTGCCTTTTCTTCCCTTCCTCCCCTCCTCCTCCTCCTTTTTCTTAAGGAAGACTCTTAACACCTCATGTAATACTGGTTTGGTGGTGATAATCTCCTTTAGATTTTTCTTGTCTGGAAAGCTCTTTATCTGGCCTTTGATTCTAAGCAATAAGTTTTCTGGATAAAGTAGTTGCAGGTTCTTGGTTTTAATCGCTTTGAAAATTTCTTGCCAATCCCCTCCAGCCTGCAAAGCTTCTGTTGAGAAATTAGCTGACAGTTTTATGGGAGCTTCCTTGTAGGTAACTAACTGCTTTTCCCTTACTGCTTTTAAGATTCTCCCTTGTCTTTAACCTTTTACGCAGTAAAAATTGGTAGTTACAGAATAGTCACGGGGATGTGATGTGCAGCAAGGGAGTATAGTCAATAATATTCTAATAACTATGTATGGTGTTAGATGGGTGTGAGATTTATCAGATGATCACTTAGTAAGTTATATAATGTCTAATCACTGGAGTGAACACCTGAAATGAATATAGTAGTGAATGTCAACTGTAATTGAAAAATAAAAAGAATTTAAAATTGAAAAAATAAAAATAATTTAATGAACTTTTAAAACAAAAAAGAGAAAAAGATGTCCCTTCTGACATCTTTACTTTTTAATTGGAAAGTTTAATCCATTACATTGAAAGTAATTTGTGATAATGAACAAATTACAAATGTTATTTTGGTATTTGTTTCTGTATATCATACATTTTTTGTGCCTTTTATCCCCCTTTTTGATTTCTTTCTCATTTCCTTTTCTGTGTATTTGCCAGCTTTTTTCTTAGAGGACTATTTAGAGATTACAGTTAATATTTTAAAGTTTTTAATTTTACTTAACTAATGTATAAAACTCTGGTTCTGTCTATGTTCCCTTTTATATTGATACTTTCACAAATCACATCCTTACATTTATATACAATTAACATATGTTTATAATAATTTTCATGCATTCATGTTTTAAATAATAAATAAAGAAATTGAGGGGTTACAAACCAATAAATACCATGATACTGGCTTTCATATTTACCTATGAAGTTATCCTCATTGGAGTTCTTTATTTCTTCACATGACTGAGTTACTATCTAATATCGTTTCCTTCAGTTGGAAGAACAACATTGTGTGGTACATCTGCTAACAACAAACACCCTCAGGTTTTCTGGCACATAGCTCCGAAAATTGTTTTAATTTTCGCAGTGATGAGAGCAGCAAAAGTATCATTTGTTATGTTTTTTCTCATGACCTGGAAAGCCAAAGTGTGGGGAGTACTGGTTAATAGAGGAGCAACATCTGATTAAAGAGTTGAACTTTTGGTCCCAACTCCCTCAACTCTAGGGAAACAAGGGGGCTGGAGGTTTATCTGTCACCAGTGACTAGTGGTTTAATCAGTCATGCCTATTTAATGAAGCCTCCATAAAATATCATAAGGATGGGTTTGGACAGCTTCTGGGTTGGTGAACAGGTGGATATTTGGGTAGAGTGGCATACTCAGTGAGTGTATGGAAATTCAATAATTTTTCCTTGTGTCTCACCCTGTGAATCTTTTCTATCTGACTGTGTCTGACTTATATCCTTTTATAATAAACTGGTGATTTAATAAGCAAAATGTTTCTCTGAGTTCTGTAAGCTTCTCTAGCAAATGAATTGGACCTGAGTAGAAGGTTCTTGGAACCTCTAATCTAAAGCCACTCAGCAAAAGCAAAGGAGATAACCTGGGCTTGTGACTGACATTTGACGTTAGTGATGGAGGGGGCAATCTTGTACAACTGAATCCTTAAACTGTGGAAGCTGATGCTATCTTGTGGTAAATAGTGTTAGGCAGAGTTGCACAGCAGGACACCCAGGCTTGGGTCCTGGATACTTGCTTGGTGGTGTGGGTGAATTCCCCCCACATGCCTACTTTGAAACTGAGGTCCAGAAAAACTTTTCAGAATGTGCTGTTAGCTAGAAATATTTAAACTAGCTATTTATATCTTTTGTCAGGTGAAAGAGATTCTCTTCATTTTGTGTTTAAAAATTTTACCTTAGCTAAGGATGTTGAATATATTTAGCTTTTATTTGCCTTTATTGTGATGGTAAAATTATATATTTTCTTTAATCAATTAATAAAATGAATTATAAATGCTGGTTTTTTAATATACCAATCTTGTATATTTGGAATAAATTTAAATACCAGAATGTTTTCCTTTATGTATGTGCTGGATTAAGTTTGATAATATTTGGTTTAAGGTTTACCTATATGGGCCTGGCTAGTGTGGCTCAGCAGACTGAGCACCAGCCTGTGAACTAAAGGGCTGTGATTCCCAGTCGGGGCACATGCCTGGGTGGTGGGCCAGGTCCCCAGTAGGGGGTCCTTGAGAGGCTATAACACATTGATATTTCTCTCCCTCTCTTTCTCCTTCCATTCCCCTCTCTAAAAATAAAATAAAATCTTTTTTAAAAAAAGATTTACCTATATGCTCAAGTGAAATTTTCCTGTAATTTCACTTTTTGTACAGTTATTGTTTGACTTTGAGATCAAATTGTGATAGTTTTATAACATTACTTGGGAAGTATATTCTCTTTTTCTGTGTCACTATCTCTGGAGAATTTGATGCAGAATTGTAATTATTTGTTCTTTAAATATCTGCTAGAACTTGCTGAAAAAACTGTTGGGAAGGACTTTAATTATTATTTTAATTTCTTTGATGACTATAAGGCAATCAGGTTTTCTAGTTCTTTCAATTTGGTAAGTTGTATTTTCTTAAGTTTACATTTTTAGTCTTCAAATTTAGGTGCAATATCGTTAATTTAACTTAGTTTCTTATATTTTTAATGTTTGTGAGTATCTGCCATTATACTGATTACTTGTGCTTTCTTTCCTTTTCTTGATCAGTTTCATAATAAATTTATTAGCATTATTAGTCTTTTTGAAGAATCAAACATGGCTTTGTTGATTCTCATAACTATATGTATGTTTCATACTTCATTAATTTCTGCTTTTATATTTATTATTAATTTCATAAACTGTGTTTATTGCCTTTTTTTAACTTCTTGTAATGAATACTGGACTTACTTCTTTTAATAAGTGAATTCTAAACTAGGTATTTCCCTCTGAGTACTGAGTTGATGTATGGCACTAATTTTGATTACATGTAAACTTTTTTTATTCTACTGAAATATTTAAGATTGGTTCTTATTATTTATTTTTTAAGTTCAGAATTGTTCAAAATTGTGTGCCTGAATTTCTCAAAATATTGGGTTTTTATACATATATTTTGACTGTTGATTACTATACTTGAACAACAATTGAAGAAAAAGGAAAAGATTTTTGGAATTTATCTTATGGCTCAATTAAACTCCAGTTTTAAAAAGTGAATAATCTACATCTGTCTGAGAAATATATGCTATGAGCTTGTTTGGAGTAGTTGAGAATATATTTACATTAGATCAAGTTTGTTAATCATGTTGTTCACTTTTTTACATCTTTATTTTTTGTACTTGTCCCATCTTTCCCAGTATGATTATAGATGTCTATACATATCCTAGAAGTTTTGTTATCTTTTGCTGTATGTATTTTCATGTTATGTTCTCGGGTGCATCTGATATATTGCCTCTGTTATCTACAAATTATCTCCTCTCATTATCTTTAAAATTCTAATTGTAAAAAAAAAGACATTGTTTAGTACATAAAACATAAATTTCCTAATTGGTGAATGAAGTATGTGGAGTGAGGTGTGAGGTAAAGAGGAGAAGCATGAATCACTTCTAATAGTGGGATAATATGTTTTATTCATGATATCCAATTTGTATTTGAATGTTGCATTTTAACTCTAAATGAGGTTACTTGATCTTTTTTTTACTTTATTTTAAGTATATTTTACTGATTATGCTATTACAGTAGTCCCATTTTTTTCTCTCCTTTATTCCCCTTCTGTCCTGTACCCCCTACCCTCCAGCATTCCCCACGTACCCCCTGCTTAGTTCATGTCCATGGGTTGTGCATATAAGTTCTTTGGCTTCTCTGTTTCCTATTATTAACCTCCTCCTGTCTATTTTATGCCTACCAAATATGCTTCTTATTCCCTGTACCTTCCCCCCCTCATTCTTCCTCCCCCCCTCCCCACTGATAACCTTCTATGTGATCTCCATTTCTGTGATTCTGTTCCTGTTCTAGTTGTTCACTTAGTTTTAGTTTTTGTTTTTTAGGTTCAATTGTTGATAGTTATGAGTTTGTTGTCATTTTACTGTTCATATTTTTGATCTTCTTCTATTTCTTAGATAAGTCCCTTTAACATTTCATATAATAAGGGCTTGGTGATAAACTCCTTTAACTTGATCTTATCTGGGGAGCACTTTATCTGCCCTTCTATTCTAAATGATAACTTTGCTGGATAGAGTAATATTGGATATAGGTCCTTGCCTTTCATGACTTCAAATGCTTCTTTCCAGGCCCCTTCTTGCCTGCAAGGTTACTTTTCAGAAATCAGCTGATAGTCTTATGGGCACTCCTTTGTAGGTAAATAACTCTCTCCTTTCCTCTTGCTGCTTTTAAGATTCTTTATCTTAATCTTAGGTGACTTAATTACGATGTGTCTTGGTGTGTTCCTCCTTGGGTTCAATTTCTTTGGGACTGTCTGGGCTTCCAGGACTTCCTGGAAGTCTATTTCCTTCACCATATTGGGGTAGTTTTCCTTCATTACTTGTTCAAATAAGTTTTCAGTTTCTTGCTGTTGTTCTTCTCCTTCTGGCAGCCCTATGATTTGGATGTTGAAATGTTTAAAGTTGTCCTGGAGGTTCCTAAGCCTCTCCTCATCTAAAAAAATTTCTTGTTTCTTCATTCTTTTCCGGTTGGCTGTTTATTTCTTCCTTGTTCCAAATTGTTGATTTGAGTCCCAGTTTCCTTTCCTTCACTGTTGGTTCCCTGTATATTTTGCTTTATTTCACTTTATGTGGCCTTCATTTCTTCCATCATTTTGCAACTGAGCTCAATAAATTCTGTGAGCATCCTGATTACCAGTGTTTTGAACTCTGCATCAGGCAGGCTGTCTATCTCCTAGTTGCTTAGTTCTTTTTCTGGAGTTTTGATCTGTTCTTTCATTTGGGCCATATTTCTTTGTCTCAGCATACCTGTTATGTTGTAAGGGGGTGGGGCCTTAGGTATTCTCCAGGGTGGGGCAATGCTTTTGCTATGTTGTGGCACTGTCTGTGGGGGAGGGGTCAGAGAGGGAACAATGCTGCTCGTTAGATCCGCTCTAGCCCCATTTTTCAACAAACTCTCCTGTGAGACTGAGAATTTCTACTGCTATGGCAATCCTGCAGTATTTTACAGCTAGAAGTTTTGAGTCTTTAGTTTCCCTTTCAGCTAGCCCTGCCTTGCCCACTCAGTCTGCTGCCTTGCTGTGATCCTCTCCGCTCAGGTGCCCATCTCTGCCCCACCTACCAGTCTGGATGAATGTTTCTTTAGCTTTTTGGTTGTCAAAATTCCATGCAGTTTGATTTTCTGGCACTTCTGGTTGTTTATTGTTTTTAAATTTGTGTTATCCTTCTTTTGGTTATGCGAGGAAGTGAAGTGTTTCTACCTACACCTCCATCTTGTCCAGAACCAGGTTACTTGATCTCATAACAAGAATTTTGTTTTTAAGGTTTTATCAGAGTCACATTTTTTGGAGCATTTCATATCCTAAACCACATCTGGCTGTCTGACACCAACTTTGTATCTCTGTTTATGTTCTTTTCCCCCAGTGTCATGACATAGACTGAATGTTAATGTCTGGAAACACAATCTAGGTATTTTCTGATTATGCCAATAATAGTACTTACAATATTTCATGTTCAATAATAATACATATGTACATTTCCATTAAAAGCTGTAATAGTCATAGTTAGTGCCGATGGAGTGGTAGATTCAAGAAAAAGTAGTTATTTAAATATTTTAATTTTTACCTTTAATTCATTCAAAAAATATTTTTAAGCACTTATAAATGCCAAGCATTTTAAAATGTGCTGAGGAAGCAATGGTGAACAAAACGGACAAATGTCTGTTCTCAGTGTGCTTATTGTAGTGCACTCTTACAATAAAAAAAAATATTTGAATTTCAGGCTTCTTCAGCTTGCTTAAATTGACCTCATTTTTTTCTTCTTATTGGCAGTACATTTTGCTGTATCTATTGGAGGTTTCATTTATTTTGCCACCTACTTTCCAGCTACCAGAATCTCTTCAAATTACGCACAGATGACACTCACCCAGAAGCTGGCTTCCTGTCTCAGTTCAAATATTGTAATGGCACTGGGAACTAAATTCCTAGTCAAGGCAGAAATGGACAGTGAGTATTAACCTTATAAATTTTGCCATGTCCTCATAGGATATTCACAGTTTTAATATTACTGATATTGCTAAACTGTCCTTCAAAAAATATCACAGTACTTTATATCATTATCTATAGTATATGAGCTTCCACTTTCCCTCTCTAAATCTACTCAAGTCTGTTAGGGTCTCCCCATGCTCCTTTTGGAATTGTCACCTGATTTTAGGGGTAGGGGATGAAGTTACATGGGTCTGCTTTTAGTGACTTCTTCCTTTTTCCATCAGTGTAATATCTGTGCAAACATCCCTCTACTCTGTTCTGTAGTAACCATCCATCTCTACTTTTCAGTGATTACATTATTCCAAAATTATGTATGCCAGTGAACATGTAGCATGAGGAAGGGGGTAGGGAGAGGAGCACTGTCTTAACCCACAGGTCTGCTTATTTTTCTTAAAGCTTGTTTTCCTGACTTGTTAGTATATTTTGTTTTTGTTTCACTTATTACTGATTATTTGTTTGTCTTTGCCATAATAAGAGGCATATTACATGATTACTTGTTTGGATCTCCTAAATTCTAATAGTATAAGAAAGGAGCTGAATAGAATAGAAATCTCTAGAGAATATTAATATTTTTCACTCTTTAAGTATGATGCAGATGAATAACTTTGTCTCAGTGGGCACCTAAATTAAATGTCTCCTGTTATCTCTTAGAAATTGGAATTAAATGGAGTAACATCTTCTCACCAACCACAGTGGATAATTTTATCTTTGCCTATATACTGGGAATGTTTTTATTTGATGCTGTCTTGTATGGCCTTGTGGCCTGGTATATAGAAGCAGTCTTTCCAGGAGAGTATGGTGTGCCCAAGCCATGGAACTTTTTCTTGCTGGTGAGTTGTGCTGCTTCTGTTATCAAGAGCGGCCATAGTCCTTATGGACATGTTTTATAATTTATACAAAACCCATCATTAGTTAATTTGTACTGTCTATAGTTGAATCAATAGGTCAGATGAAAGAATCATTCTAATTACATTAGGTATATGAATTCAATAGCCCTTTTATAATATACTATAAAGCTTCCACTGTATATAAATATAAGTAACCCATTTATCATGGCCTGGAACCCTAAACTTTAGAAATTCTGAGTAAATCCATCACTTTTGCAAACAAATGTTTTATAAGGAAATGAACTCTTCAGCACAAAGAAATTAAGATAGGGTCTTTAGATGCTAAAAAGAAAAGGTTTACTTATGTTCCAAATCCAGACACTTACCACCTGGTATATTATTTTGGTTAGCCCACTTTTCTTAGAGTCAGAATCATAGCAAAATGGGCAGCATCTACTTCTTGCCCCTCCCTTCTCACTCTTTTCCCTTATTAGCATAGGCTTATATATTGCTAGGAGAAGATAGACAGAGAGTTCTATAATACATTCTGCTCTGATTTCAATTTGGAGATTTTCTTTTGTTTCCTTTGGACAGTTAGTATTTAAATAGAACAATCTGTATGTATAACTTGATGATTCAATTATAGCCAAGTAGTTGTAAAATTTAATCCCAAGAAATTTTCTGCCTATCTCAATACAAAGGGTAACAGACTAAACTATTTTCTATTGCTTAATTTTTCTGTGTTTTTGCAGTGATTACATTTTTATTCCCTTCTTAGCACTCTCACTGGTTTGGGGAAAAACCTAAGGAAAAAAATAAAGCAAGGCGATTTTATGAGACAATTGAAAGCAAGTATTTTGAAGCTGAACCTAATGATTTGGTGGCAGGTATACAGGTCCAACACTTGTGCAAGGTATTGTTTCACAGATTTCTTTTCCTTGATGAAACTGATACTTAGTTTAAAATTTATTGTATGTTTGTTACTGGAAATATCAAGAAAATGATCACATGCTAATAAAGGTTATGGCCATTTTGTTTACTTCTTTTGAGAAAGGTATAAATGAAATTCATATGGTATATAATAAATCCTTCTCCTTCTTCCAGAATAGAACCAGGTTTTCTATAAACTATACTGGTGGTCTTCAATGAATACTCTAATTTAAAAAAAGTAGAGCCTAGACCATCAATTTTCAATTGGTGTGCTGCAAGAATTTTTAAAACATGCAATGCCTGACTATTTAGTCGAGGGCAATGACCTCTTTTCCTTTAGACTGTCAAATTAAAAAATGACAACAGCAAACACAATATCCACCCACTGTGAATAAATAAAAATCGTACCTATTTTTGTCAGATTCTCAAAAAATACATTTTTTGCTGTGCTGAAGAAATTTTATAATTCGTTTAAGTATTCCATGAGATGAAAAAGGTTGAAAATCACTTGTCCAGAACATAAACTTCTGCTTACAAGTGTTTTACATTTGTCTATTTCTAATCTTCTCTGCCAGGGTGTTCATCAATGAGGGATTCTTCAATCTCACAGTCTGTCTGGATCAATTGCAGACATGTAGTATTCAGGAATCCTGCATATTTACTGGCATTACATTGTCTTTCCAAAGTCTATCTAACATTGGTATGAGCTCCTAACCCCACAGCTTCAGGAATTCCAGATCCTTCCATACAAGTTCAGATCATTTTACAGTTGTTTATACTCCAGTGTGTGATACACGCAGGTCTCTATTTTGGTTATGTCAACCTAAGTAAAAATCCCTTTTTCTTTCCTTTCATTGTTGCTTTGGCTATTTGGAGTTTTTTATGGTTCCATACAAATCTAGTAATTTTTTTGTTCTATTTCTTTTTAAAATTCCATTGGGATTTCAATGGGGATTTAAATCTCTATATTACCTTGGATCATATATACATTTAACTAGGTCATGTTATTTATCCAATCCATTAACATGGAATCAATCTATTTTTAATAATGTCTTGTAGTTTTCACTGTATAGGTCCTTCATATCCTTTGTTAAGTGTTATTCCTAGGTATTTTATTCTTTTTGCTGCAATAGCAAAAGGAATTGTTTTTTTTTTTATTTCTTTTTCTGAAATGTTATTGTTAGTATATAGGAATGCAATATATTTTTGTACATTGATTTTGTATACTGCAACTTTACTGTATTTTATATAGTTTCTAATACCTTTTTTGGTGGAGTCTTTAGGGTTTTCTCTATAAAGAATTATATCATCTGCAAAAAGTGACACTTGGACTTCATTCCAATTTGATTGCCTTTTACTTTTTCTGTATTCTGATTGCTCTGGCTAGGACTTCCAGAACTATGCTGAAAGAGTAGATATCCTTATCTTGTTCCTGATCTTAGAGGAAAAGCTTTCAGTTTTTCATGATTGGGTTTATTAGCTGAGGGTTTGTCATATATGTCCTTTATTATGTCGAGGTACTGTCCTTCTCTACCTATTTTATTGAGTGTATTATTTTTATAATATTTTATTGTTTATTCTATTACAGTTGTCCCGATTCTTCCCACTTTGCTCTCCTTCCCCTAACACCCCTTCCCACAGTAAACCCCTCACTATCATTCATGCCCATGGGTGATGATGCATGTATATTCTTTGTCTAATCCCTTCTTCAAACCGTCCAAACCTTCCCCATCCTCTTACAGCTATCGGTATGTTCCTTGTTTCTGTTCCTCTGATTCTGTTTTTCTCTTTAGTTTATTTTGTTCCTTAGATTCCAGTAATAATTGAGATCATATAGTATTTGTTTTTCATTGTCTGGCTTATTTCACTTAGCCTATAGTCTCTAATTTCATCCACATTGTCACAAATGTAAGAATTCCTTCTTTTTGACTGTTGCACAGTATTACATTGTTTAAATGTACTACAACTTTTTTATTCACTCATCTACTGATGGGCATTTAGACTGTTTCCCAATCTTGGCTACTGTAAATAGTGCTGCTATGAACATAGGGGTGCATATATTCTTTTGAATTTGTGTTCCAGGATTCTTGGGATGTATTCCCAGAAGTGGAACCTCTGGGTCAAAAGACAGTTCCACTTTTAATTTTTTAGGAAACGCCATACTATTTTCCAAAGTAGTTGCACCACTCTACATTCCCAAAAATAGTGCAGTAGGGTTTCTTTTCTCCACATCCTCACCAGCACTTTTTGTTTGTTGATTTATTAATGATGGCCACTATAGTAGGTGTGATGTGGTATCTCACTGTAGTTTTAATTTGCATCTCTCTGCTGGCTAGTGATGTTGAACATTTTTTCATATGTCTCTGGGCCCTCTGTATGTCATCCTTGGAGAAGCGTCTGTTCAGGTACTTTGCCCATTTTTTAATAGGATTGTTTCTATTCCTGGTGTTGAGACATATCACTTCTTTATATATTTTGGAGGTTAAACCGTTGCCCGATGTATCATTGGTAAATATGTTCTCCCATACAGTGGGTTCCCTTTTCATTTTGCTGAATGGTTTCTTTAGCTGTACAGAAGCTTTTTAATGTGTTGTATTTGTTTATTTTCCTTTGTTTCCCTTGCCCTTGGAGATATATTGGCAAAAATATTGCTATGGGAGATATCTGAAATTTTACTGCCTATGTTTTCCTCTAGAATTTTTATGGTATCGTGACTTACATTTAAGTCTTTTATCCATTTTGAGTTTATTCTGGTGTATGGTGTAAGTTGGTGGTCTAGTTTCATTTTTTTTTTTTTTGCAAGTACTAGTCCCAACAACATTTACTGAAGAAACTGTCTTTACTCAATTGTATGCTCTTACTTCCTTGTCAAATATTAATTGATCATAAAGTAGTGGGTTTATTTCTAGGCTTTTAATTTTTGTTCCATTGATTTATTTGTCTATTCTTATGCCAGTACCAGATTGTTTTGATTACAGTGGCCTTATATTATATTTTGATATCAGGTATTGTGATCCCTCCAACTTTGTTCTCTCTCAAGATTGCTAAGGTTATTCAGGGTCTTTTTGGGTTCTATATAAATGTTTGGAATATTTTTTCTAGAACTGTGAAATATGCCATTGGAATTGTAATAGGAACTGCACTGAATATGTAGATTGCTTTGGGTATAATGGACATTTTAATGATGAAATGTTCTGGAAATATCAATTAAATCCATTCAGTCTAGTGTGTTATTTAAGGTCACTGTTTCCTTGTTTATTTTTCATCTGGAAAGTCTGTCCAATGGTGACAGTGGATAGACTACAAAGACTGTATTGCTGTTAATCTCTTCTTTAAAGTCCACCAAGATATTCTTTATATATTTAGATGCTCCTATATTGAGCACATATATGCTTGTAAGAGTTATATCCTCTTGTTGGATTGATCCCTTTAGTATTATGTAATGACCTTGTTTGTCTTTTTAGGGACTTTATTTTGATGTCTGTTTTGTCAGATTGCTACTCTATCTTTTTTTGTTGTTTCCATTTGTATGATATATATTTTTTCTACCCCTCTATTTTCAGCCTGTGTAAGTCCTTTTTTTCTGAGGTGGGTATCTTGTAGGCAGCATATATATTGATAATGTTTTCATATCCATTCAACTACCCTATGTCTTTTGATTTGAGCATTTAATCCATATACATTAAAGGTTCTTATTATAGGTACTTGTTCATTGCCATTTTATTCCTTGTACCTACATTCTTCCCTCTCTTTACTACTTCTTAAAGCAGTCTCTTTAAAATTTTTGCAGTGCTGGCTTGCTGTTAATGAACTTTTTTTTTTTTTGGTCTGGGAAGCTCTGTTTTGTTTTTGTTTTGTTTTGTTTTTGTCTTTAAGTCTTTTTTTATTGTTGTTCAAGTACAGTTGTCCACATTTTCCCCCATCCACCCTCCCCTGCCCCCCCACCTCCTACACTCAATCCTATCCCCCCCTACTCAACTCTATCCGCCACCTGCCCACTGTTGTCTTTGTCCATGGGTCCTTTATACACGTTCTTTGATGACCCTTGGGAAGCTCTTTATTTCACCTTCAGTTTTAAATGATAGTCTTGCTGGATAGAGTAGTCTTGGCTGCTGACCTTTGCTTTATAGTGCTTTAAATACTTCATGCCAATCCCTTCTAGCCTGAAGTGTTTCTTTTGAGAAATCAGCTTACAGTCTTATTGGTGTTCCTTTACAGGTAACTGTTTGTTTCTCTCTTGCTTCCTTTAAGATTCGCTCTTTGTCTTTACTTTGTTATTTTAATTATAATGTATCTCAGTGTAGGTCTCTTTGGCTTCCTTTTATTGGGATTCTCTGTGTTTCCTGAACTTGTGTGACTTTTTGCTTCACCAGGCTAAGGAACTTTTCTCATTATCTTCAAACAGTTTTTCTATCCTTTGCTTACTTTCTTCTTCTTCTGGTATCCCTACATTGCATACATTGTTATGTTTTCTATTGTTCCACAATTCCCTAAACCATCCTCATTCTTTTTTCTTTTTCAGCTCTATTTAGGTGATTTTTCTATCTTGTCTTCCAAATCAAAGGTTCAATCCTCTGCTTCATCTAACCTACTCTTCATTACTTCTAGTGTATTCTTCATTTCTGATATTTCATTCTTCATTTTGAACTGGTTCTTATTCAAGGTTTTTATGTCCTCTTTATGCTGATATAGTTCCCACTAAGTTCCTTGTAGCTCCCAAAAATTTCCTTGTAGTTCTCACTAAGTTCCTTGACCACTCTATAACCATTACTTTGAAGTCTATGTCTGATAAATTACTTGCCTCAAATTCAATTAGCTCTTTTTCTATTGATTCCTCCTTTTTTTGTTAGGGGGAATTGTTTCTCTATTTTTCCATTTTAGCTGACTCTTTTGGTTTGTTTCTACATATTAGATAGATCTGGTTTGACTCCTGTCTTTGTGGGGGGTGGCCTTCTGGGGTAGGCATCCTATGGGACTCAGTGGTGCAGTCTTCTTGATCTCCTGAGCTGGGTGCTCTAGGAATGCCCCTTGTGTAATTTATGTGAATTTTCTTGTTGTATTTGGGTCTTGATTTTTGTTGGCCGATTCACTGGTGGATTATCCCCTCTGGCTGTCTGACTGAGAAGCTCAACTGCCAATTTATCTTGTATGCTGTTGTACCAGTGCTGATAGAACAAAGCAAAATAACACAGAAAACGAAACCCACATAAGAAAAAAAAAGGCAGAAAAATCAATGATAAAAGAGCAAAGAATTATAAAAGTGGAAAGAGAAATATGGACTTCCGGCCAAGATGGAGGCATAGGTAGACATGCTGTGCCTCCTTGCACAACTAAAAACAAAAGGCAACCAGAACTGACAGAAAATAAAACTTTATGGAAGTCCAACAACCAAAGAGTTAAAGACACGTTCATCCAGACCAGTAAGCAGGGCAGAGCTGGGCGCGTGGCCAGACGGCGGTTTGTGAATCCGGGCACACAATGCTGAAACAGGCAGGGGAGACTGTGGCTGGTGGACTCAGACCCGGCGGGACCAAGGCCAGTGGAGTGGATAGTCCCACCTTCGCACGCAGATAACCAGGAGAAAAAGTTGAGGAGCGAAGCAGACCTCGCAGCCCAGGAGCCCAGCGAGAGGAAATAAAACCTCAAACCACCAATTGAAAACACTTGTGGGGGTTGAGGCAGCAGAAGGAGGAACTCCTAGCCTCACAGGGGAGTTTGCTGGAGAGACCCACAGAGTCCTAGAACAAGCCCGCCCGTGTGGGAATCAGCACCAGAAGGGACCAACTTGCTTGTGGGTAGTGAGCAGAGCAAGCACTATTGTGCCCTCTCAGACCACTTCCCCACAGACAACATCACAATGCAACATCGTGGGTTACCCCACCCTGGTGAACACCTAAGACTCCACCCACTTATACATAACAAGCACACCGAGAGGAAAAAAAATGGCCCAAATGAAAGAGCAGATCAAAACACCAGAAAAATTACAACTAAGCGACAAAGAGATAGCCAACCTATCAGATTCACAGTTCTAAACACTGGTAATCAGGATGCTCACAGGATTGGTTGAATTTGGTCACAATTTAGATGAAAAAATGAAGGAAACAATAAATGAAATGAGGGGAAATGTGCAGGGAACCAATAGGGATGGGAAGGAAACTGGGACTCAAATCAATGGAGTAGACCAGAAGGAAGAATAAAACATTTGACCAGAAAAGAATGAAGAAATAAGAATTCAAAAAAATGAGGAGAGGCTTAGAAACCTCCAGGACATCTTTAAATGTTCCAACATTGGAATTACAGGGGTGCCAGAAGGAGAAGAGGAAGACAAAGGGATTGAAAACTTATTGGAACAAATAATGAAAGAGAACTTCCCCAATCTGGCAAAGGAAATAGACTTCCAGGAAGTTCAGGAAGCTCAGAGAGTCCCCAAGAAGTTGGACCCAAAGAGGAACACACCAAGGCACACCATCATATTAAGTTGCAGTGTCAAGACCAATAGCAGGGATCTGTAATTCATCCCACTTATATTCCTCATGTAAGTTTTTCCCAGGAAAAAAGATCCATCAGAGTCCTGGAGGAGCTGCTACCAGAAATTAAGTGAAGAAAGAGTACTCAGACACTGCACAGAATGGACTGGATATTATACTTTACTTCCCAAATGCCACCCTCTGGACTGAATGACATACTCTCCAGCTGTGTAGAAGAGTATATGTGACAACTTTAGCTGGCAGCTCTTTTTCTTTGGTTGAATAAACCTTCACCCAAGTTCATGCTCCTGCCTTGGTGTGTGTAGAGAGCAGGACCAATAAAATGGCTGTCATTCAGCCATGACACTTTGGTTCAAGAGGTAAATTTCCTAAGTCAGAGTAAACATATCTAGCAAGGAGACATATCTGCCCACATAGTCAGAACAGACACATCTGGCAAGGAGACACACAAGATATCTGCACATGTGGTCAGAGTAGCCATGTCTGAAGAGCAGGACCACCCATAGAAAGGCTCCCCACACATAGATAGTGGGGAAATTCCACACTTGCCAGCAGGAGTGTCAAGCAGAACAGCCATGTAACACCCATAGGCTCCTGGGCAATTCCCCAGCTGACATCAGGGGTGCCAAGACATTTATTGAAAAGGCCCAGAAGGGTGAAGTATACCACTTACAAGGTATTACTGAGGCCAGTTCAAGACCACTGCTGAAACAGCCAAGCTCCACACACCAGCGTGCTTTTCCATGCCATGCTTATCTCCCTTGGCATTGGCTGCCAGAGGGTCTGCCCAGCTGGACTGAGGAATTCACCTGACCTACTGCCCAGCTGGCTCCAGAGATCCTTCCTTGCAAGACACTGATAACTCCCTTGCCTACCTGGATCTGCAGACTGAGACTCTGGGATGCAAGTTCATTATCCCCCATTGATTGTTGTGTGTATATGTTATATTTCTCTTAGATTGTTAGAGCATGAGTAGGATATTAATGTATGTTGATGTTCTACTTTGAGTGAAACTGCATTCAATAAAAGCTGAGTGAATAACATAGTTACTGTGTGTGACTCTTGTCTATTCTTTGGTGCCGGGCTGCTTACCAGGCACTGAAAGCTCCTCATGGGGTTACCTGAGGCCCTAGAGTAACCAAACTGTAACTTATCTTAACTCTCCACCTGGTTGTCCTTCTAGCCCTTCTCTTTGCAGGTTCTTACCTTAAGAGCAGTCCTTAATAAATTTCCTAAATTCTAATTTCTAATTAAGACTGCTTTATGGGAACTCAAACTTGCAAGAGTGACCATCAAACTTGCAACAATGACCTTAAAGCTGAGATCATAATGGTGAGAATGAGCCAGATAGTTGAAATTCTAAGTACAGAAAAATTAAATAGAAAAGAAAATTCAAAGCTCTGAGCTGAGAAGGAACCTCATAAGTTGAAGAACATGGAAGAGTTTGAAACTGGAATGAAAGAAGCTAAAAGAAAGACTAATACAAAATGTAGTATTGGAGATGTAGTCTTAGTACAAATTATGTATTATGGCCTTGTAGGCCAGTAATGCTTGGATTCTATTATTTAAATATTGGGCAATAATTATAATTATAGGCATTTGTGAAGTAAAGGGACATGGACTGATTTATGTTTTAAAATGAACACCCTGGCAGTTGTAGGGAGCATGAGTGGAAGAAGGAAAACAAATTGGAGACTTCTATAGAAGCTTAGGTAAGATACGATAGCAGCTGAGACTAGGCCTGTGGCAGTAGAGAAGAGATCCAGAACATATTTTGGAATTAGAACTAAAAAAACCCTTGCTCATCAATTGGATGAATGATTTAGAGAAAAGGAGAAAACTAAGATGGCTGTTGGTTTTGTGGCTTGAGCAAATGAGTGGTGAGTGGAGCGAATTATGGATATTGAAGATATTGTGGAAGAATTTGAAGTTTGTTTGGTTAGTTGGTTTTTTAAGTAAAGCTCCAGGGAATTAAGATCTCCATTTTTATCTTTTCTTTTTTATTGTTCAATTACAATTGCCCCATTTTCCACCCTTTACTCTCCCCTGTCCTACCTACCCCACCTCTCACATTCAATCCTCCCTCACCTGTTGTCTTTGTCCATGGGTCCTTTATATGTGTTCCTGAACCTGATCCTTCACCTTCTTTCCTCCGTTATCGCCCTCCCCCAACCGCTCTGGTTACTGTCAGTTTGTTCTTTATTTCCATGTCTCTGGTTATATTTTTCTTCCTTGTTTGTTTTGTTGATTAGGTTCCATTATAGGTGACATCATATGGTATTTGTTTTTCACCACCTGGCTTATTTCACTTAGCATAATGCTCTCCAGTTCCCTCCATGTGGTTGAAAAGTGTAGGAGTTCCTTCTTTCTTTCTGCTGTGTGGTGTTCCATTGTGTAAATGTACCACAGTTTTCTGATCCACTCATTTACTGGTGGGCACTTAGGCTGTTTCCAGCACTTGGCTATTATAAATTGTGCTGCTATGAACATTGGGGTGAATACGTTCTTTTGAATTGGTGTTTCAGGGTTCTTAGGGTATAATCCAAGCAGTGGAATTTCCGGGTCAAAAGGCAATTCCATTTTTGTTTTTTTGAGGAAATTCCATACTGTTTTCCACAGTGGCTGCACCAGTCTACATTTGCACCAACAATGTACTAGAGGATTCCTGAAACACCAGTTCAAAAGAGCCTATTCACCCCAATATTCATAGCAGAACAGTTTGCAATAGCTAAGTGCTGAAAGCAACTTAAGTGCCCAACAGTAAATGAGTGGATAAAAATACTATGGTACATTTACACAGTGGAATACTACCCAGCAGAAAGATATAAGGAGCTTTTACCCTTCATGACAGCATGGGTGGATCTGGAGAGCATTATGCTAAATAAGCCAGACAGTGAAAGAAAAATACCATATGACCTCACCTGTAGGTGTAACCTAATCAACAAAACAAACAAGCAAGCAAAATATAACCAGAGACATTGAAATAAAGAACAAACTGACAGTGATCAGGGCAGGGAAGAAGGATGATGAGGGAATATAGGGGAAGGGCCATCAAGGAATATGTATAAAGGACACATGGATAAAGCCAAATGGAGGTAGGATCGAGGGTGGGAGGCAGGGATGGGTGGGGCGGGGGACATGGTCAGGTGAAAATGAAGACAGCTGTACTTGAACAATAATAAAAAAATAAGTAATTAATTTTAAAAAAGAAAACACCAGCAAAATGAAAAGGGAATCAATCAGTTGGGAAAATATATTTGCCACTGATACCTCAGACAAGGGTTTGATCTCCAAAATATATAATGAACTCACATGACTACACTCCAGGAAGACAAACAATCCAATTAAAAAATGGGCAAAGGACCTGAACAGATACCTCTCCAAGGAGAACATACAGAGGGCCCAAACATATGAAAGGATGCTCTGCATCACTAGCCATCAGAGAGATGCAAATTAAAACCACAATGAGATACCACTTCACACTGGTCTGAATAGCCATCATAACCAAATCAACAAACAACAAGTGCTGGCAAGGTTGTGGAGGAAAGGGAACTCTAGTAAGACCTTAAACATTCATCCTAGTAGAGATCTCAAATAAGCAGTTACCTGAGCCTGGTGCTCAGGTCTAGGGAGAAAATAGAATGAGGACACCTAGGTAGAAAACAACCACTGCCATTTGGGGTAAAAAAGAAAGAGCATTTTCTTTTTGTTACACAAGGTGTTTTGTCTTTATTCACCAACAGTGGCATATATTGGCAGAACATACACTTTAAGTCTGAATGAAATTGGCTTGAATACCAACTTACCCATTTAAATACTGTTTCTTAAGCTGTTTTCACTTCATGTTCATTAAAAATTTAACCAAAATTTTCTCACTAGTTTTTATAGTGCCTGTTTCTGCTCCAGCTAAACAAATATTTACAAACCATCTCTCCTTGAAGGCATCTATGTTTTCTTAAATTTAAACCTAATTGTTTCCCTGGAAAACTCATCACTCTGATGGGTTCAAGAAAAGTTATAATTTTGTAGATTACTACATACTTGTTTGTGAGAGTGAGAATGATGTGCTTTCCATATTTTTGCACCTTAAGCAGAAGCACTGCTAGCCTACACATAAGGAATTTGAGATATGCTATGTCTAGCTATGTATGTTTTCAATAGGCAGTTCTTCAAATTAGGACAAAGGCATTGACTGAAAAAGATTTTGACATTATCAGTTTCAAGATGGTAATAAAAACAAAGCAAGAATGGATGAGATTGCTCAGGGTATATTTATAGATTTACTGTGAAATTCTAAAACTTTGTTTATGCCTTCAAATATTTTTTCCTTTTCACAGTTTTGTCTTTCTTCAACTTTGATACTTTTCCTCATCAGATTATGTGGTATTTTTCTTTACAGATAGTTCTTATGAATGCTTGCTCCTCCTAAGTGATAGGTATAGATGAAATTAGTATTTTTTTTGTTTCTCTCTCACAGGAATTCCGAGTGCAGAATACTACCAAAGTAGCTGTAAAAGACTTGTCTTTGAATTTATATGAAGGTCAGATCACTGTTCTTCTAGGACATAATGGGGCAGGAAAATCCACTACCCTTTCTATTCTTTCAGGTATGTATTTAGCTCTGTTCAGAGGGTGTCCTCACATAAACACTGTAGATTACGCTTACAAGACTTTTGTGAATCCTCTTGATGTTTAACAGTTCAGTTATTTCAGTGATATGTAAAGTTATTTACTAATATTCAAAGTTGTAAATAAGTTCTTTTTTAGTTTTCAGAGTAATCTTTATTTATTTATTGTTATTGTTGTTCAAGTACAGTTGTCTCCATTTTTACTCCACCATTCCCCCACCCATCCCCACCTCCCACCCTCAATCCTACCCCCTTTGGCTTTGTCCATATGTCCTTTATACATGTTCCTCAATGACCCTTCTCCTATCTTTCCCCCATTATCCCTCTCTCAAACTGGTTACTGTCAGTTTGTTCTTTATTTCAGTGTCTCTGGTTATATTTTGCTTGTATAAAGTTGTAAATAACTTCTTATGAGAGATACCCGGTGTCAGATTTTGCAAAGACATCAAAGTGGCCATTGTAAATGTGTTCAAATAACTAAAGGAAACCATGACTAAAGAAATAATGGAAAGTATGAAAACAATATCTCATTAAGTTTGAAATATTAATAGAAAAATAAAAATGTTTAAAAATGAAGTGGGAATTCTGTTGTTCAAAAGTACAATAATCAAAGTGAAAAATTCATTAAAGAAGATCAATGGAGGATTAGAATTGTCAGAAGAGAGAATTAATGAACCTGAAGATTGACAGAGATTATACAGTCTGAATAGCAGGAGGGAAAAAGAATTAAGAAAAATTAACATGGGGAAGGGATCCAAGATGGCAGTGGAGTAAGTAGAAAATACTCCTCCCTGGACCAAACTGGAATCACAGTGAAATTATAGAACAATCAACCTGAATAACTAACTGAAGATAGGCTGAACAAAAGTCTTACAACCAAAGATTTACAGAAGAAACCACTTTGAGACTGGTAGGAAGGGCAGAGAGGCAAAAAGTGCTGGCCCCAAACACATGTGAGGCCATTGAGAATACAGAGGAATATTTCAGCTGCAAAGGTCCCCCCATGAGTAGTGGAACTCCACACTGGGCTTCTCAGCAGAATACGACAGCTGGGAAGAGGAGCCTACATAAAGTCTGGCTGGGAAAATCAGCAAGAATTCTGTCTATCAGGGAGAGAGGGTAGTCTGCTCAAAACCCAGACACCCTCTTAAAGGGCCAACACACAAAATCTTATTTGTAGCCACTCACCCTGGGCTGTGATGGAGACAGAGTGGCTCAGAGAAGACTGGAGTCTTGCAAGGAGAGACTGTGTTGTGAGGCTTCAGGGAGAGAGCTGGAGGGGCACTACCATGGTCCCCATTCTGAGTACCTCTCCCACAATGCCCACAGATGCCATCTTTCCTGGGTCAAGCACTTCTCTCAATACAAATAGTCTGCCTGCTTCCTGTTGCCCTACTCTGTCTATCTCATGTCCTGTAGTATAGACTTCTTTGGAAGGCTCTTGAGGACGTCTGGGCAAATTCAGGTTGAATCAGAGACTGAGTTGTGTGGTTCTGGGGCAAGGGCCATTCACCCTCCCCCATGTACACCTGACAAGCACTGCCCACACACAGGAAATCTACTAGCCTGATCCTCCTGACTCCCACTGGCCCTACCCTGCTGAGATTGTGCCCTGCAGAAAAGTGAGCTGGCTATCTCCAACCTGGCCATTATCAGCATATCCCTGTGATGCAGATTTTCATGGAAGACTCCCAAGGATATCTGAGAAGAACTGTTGGCGTCTCAGTTGTGTAACTCTAGAGCAGGGGCCATTTGTCCCTTGCATGCCCTACAAGTGCCACCATATCTGTGCAGAGCCCTCCCCTCACATGACCAAATCTTGGTCTGTTTGGTCCTGATGAACTCTGCTAGCCTTACGTTGATAACTCCCTGAGACCCCATCTTACAACAAAGGTCCATGGGCACCCCGCAGGTGGTGGGTGGCCTTGGTGTACCCTGGGAATTTTGCAGAGTAGCCTCAGACCCAGCACTGACTTTCGAATTTGAATATGTATCAGCCTGGTGAATACAACTCACCCCTATTTGGTGACTCACTAAGAACCTACCTCACGCAACTCACATGAGGTAGTACCAGAAGCTCTTTCAGTAACTGAGCATAACAGTCAACCAGCAGGCAGAAGTCTATCTTGGGGTGCCATGGGCCTTTATGCTGACCTGCCCCAGGGATCGGTGCTGGTGGAAACCAGCCTTGGTGCACAGCTTGGCTAATCACTTGCATACCCACATGCTGCAGAGGCAGCCAAAAACCTTGGATCACTGTAAGGGCACCCAAATAATAGCTGAGGGCCAGTTATAGGAAGTTCCTGACATTAAACTATGCCAGAATCATGACCAAGAGGCCCCAGAACCAATATACCTGGTGGCAGGCTTCACACCACATAGAGCATGACCTGAGTCACACCCAACAGCACACCCAAAAGATCTCCGTAGGCACCAACCCTGCTGTGGCAATTCTGCTTTGTGCAGTCAGCCTTGGCACAGTAACTTATGCACTATGGTCAGAGCTGATCCTCATAGTTTAAAAAACTGAGGGTCATCCCCACCATCCAGAAGCACCAAAGCAATCAAAACTCAACTACAACAGGAAGACTCACATAACCCACAAAACGGACATTCCTGGAACTCAGTTCATTAGGAAGCCTGCACCACTGAGCTTCACAAGATACCTGCTATGTAAAGCCACCATACCAAGACTAGAAGACATAGCAGATCTACCTAATATACAGAAACAAATAGAGACAGGCAGCCAAAATGGGAAGACAAAGAAACACACCTCAAATGAAAGAAAAGAAAAAATCCCCAGAAAAAGAAAGAAAGAAAATGGAGGCAAGCAATCTACCACATAGAGTTAAAAAATAATGGTTATAAGAATCCTCGAGGAACTTAGTGAGAACTTCGCCAAAGAGATAGCAAGGATTAAAAGGACACAGAAGCCATAAAAAGTACTAATCATTAATAAAGAATACAAATATGAAATAAAGATGGAATCAACAACAGACTAGATGAAGCAGGCAATAAATTAGTGATTTATAAGAAAAGGTAGCAGGAAACTCCCAATCAGAGCATAAAAAAGGGTGGGAGGAGTAATTTTTAAAAAGGCGGATAGTTTAAGGGACTCTGGTACAACATGAAGCATAACAATATACACATAGTATGGGCACAAGAAGGAGAAGAGAACAAGAAATTGAGGACATCTTTGAAGAAAGTATGACTGAAAACTTTCCTAACCTGGTAGAGGGAAAAGAGATACACATCAAGGAATCACAGAGAGTCTCAAACAAGATGAATCCAAAGAGGCCCACACCAAGACATACTATAATAAAAATGGCAACAGTTAAAGACAAAGAGGGAATCTTAAAAGCAACAAGAGAAAGAGAGTTACCTACAAGGGAGCTCACATAAGACCATCAGCTGATTTTAGAAACATTTCATACCAGAAGGGATTAGCATGAAACATTCAAAGTGAAGGAAAGCAAGAACTTAAAACCAAGACTAATCTTGCAAGCAAGGATATCATTTAAAATTGATGGAGAAAGAAAGAGCTTCTCAGAAAAAAAAAAAAGCAAAAAATTAAAAGAGTTCATTACTACCAAATCAGTATTGAAAAAAATGCTAGAGACTTCTTTAAGAAGAAGAAAGAGAAAATAAAAGGAACATAAAGAAAAATATAGCAATAAATACATACCTACCAATAATTACTTTAAATGTAAATGGATTAAATATTCCAATCAATGCATACAGAAGCTAAATTGATAAGAAAACAAGAACTGAATATATTTGGCCTACAAGGGACTCACATCAGAATGAAAGACTCACACTGAAAGTAAATGTATGGAAAGATACATTTCATGTAAATAGAAATTTTTAAAAAGGTGGGATAGCAATACCTATATCAGACAAAGTAGGCTTTAAAACAAAGGATAAACCCAACAAGAGAATATAACACCTTTGTACACATTTATGCACCCCAAACAGGAGCACTTAAATATTTAAAGCAAATCTTGATGGATATAAGGAAGAGATCAACAGTAATACAGTTGGGGCTTTTAACACCCCATGTCATCAATGGATAGATATCACAGACAGAAAACAAGGAAGCAGTAACCTTAAATGACACCCTAGATCAGATGGATTTAATTGATATCTTCAGAGCATTTCACACCAAAGCAGCAGAATACACATTCTTTTCAAGTGCACATGGAACTATTTTCAGGATAGACCACGTTAGGACACAAAACAAGTCTCAATAAATTTAAGAGGATTGAAATCATTTTAAGCATTTTCTCTGACCACTGATCTCTGATATGAAACCAGAGATCAACCAAAAAACCCCCTGAAGAACACATAAAAACATAGAGGTTAAATAAGATGATACTGAACAATGAATGGCTTAACAGTGAGGTCAAGGGAAAAAATTAAAAGATACCTTGAGACACATAAAAGTGAAAACTAAACAAGCCCAAATCTAGGAAAGCAATTTTAAGAGGGCACTTCATAGCATTACAGGTCTACCTCAAGAAACAAGAAATGTTTCAAGTAAACAACCCAACCTTACATTTGAAGAAACTAGAAAAAGAACCAGCAAAGCCCAAAGTGAGTATAAGAAAGTAAATAACAAAGACCAGAATTGAAATAAATGAAAGAGTCTAAAAATAATATAAAACATCAGCGAAACCAAGATCTGATTCTTTGAAAAGATTAGTGAGGTTGAAAACCTTTAACCAGACCCACCAAGAAAAAAAGAGAGAGAACCCAAATAAATAAAATCAGAAATGAAAGAGAAGTAACAACTGACACCACAAAAATAAAAAGTATTATAAGAAAATATTGAAAACAGGACTTCTGCCAAGATGGCAGTGTAGGCTCACACACTGCACCACCGCTCACAACCAGAGAGTTTAAACAACGAACTCAATAGTGAAAAACAAACAACCAGAATGGACAGAATCGAACTGAAGGGAAGTCCAACACCCAGGAAGTTGGAGAGGATGGACAACCAGGCTGGTAAGCGGGGCAGAACTGAGCAGTGGAGCAGAGTGAGAGGCAGTTTGCCCGGAGCAACTCACTCTGCCAGCGCCTAGCCAAAGCACGACCCTGAACAACTGGTGAACCTTGCAGGCCAGCAGTGTAACCAGAGAGGCCATTGGGAACCAGCAGGGCTGAGACTGGCAGAAAAGGCAGTGGGGAACTAGGGAGTGGAGGGTGAGAGGGAGCCAGCGGTGAATGGCAGACGCCATTACTCCCTCCCAGACCCCGCCCCCAGAGGAAACATCACAAAAAAAGTGACCCAGGTTGCCGGGGACCGGCAAACACCTAAGACTCCGACAGGTGCGCCGAGATAAAAAGAATGAAAATGGCCAAAATGAAAGCTCAGAACAAATTACAACAAACAGACAAAGAGACAGGCAAATTAACAGATGCCCAGTTTAAAACACTCGTAATCAGAATGCTCACAAAACTGGAAGAAAGGTGGGTGCAAATAAATGAACAAATGAAGAATACAATAAAGATAATGAGGGAAGATATACAGGGAGCCAATAGGGAAAAAAAGGAAGCCGAGACTCAAACCAATAGGGTGGACCAGAAGGAAGAAACAAGAATTCAAAAAAACAAGGAGGGACTCAGGAACCTCAGAAACATTTGTAAACGACCCAACATCCGGAAGGAGAAGAGGAACACCAAGAAATTGAACGTATTTTTGAACAGATAATGAAGGAGAACTTCCCAAATCTGGCAAAGGAAATAGGCTTCCTGGAAATCCAGGAAGCTCAGAGAACCCCAAAGAAGCGGGACCCAAAGAGGAACACACCAAGGCACATCATAATTACACTACCCAAGATTAAAAATAAGGAGAGAATCTTACAGGCAGCAAGAGAAATGGGTACAGTTACCTACAAAGGAATTCCCATAAGACTGTCAGCATATTTCTCAAAGGAGACCTTCCAAGCAAGAAGGGGCTGGAGAGAAATATTTCAAATCATGAAAAGCAAGGACCTACATCCAAGAATAATCTATCCAGCAAAACTTTCATTCAGAATGGAAGGGCGGATAAAGTGCTTCTCAGATAAGGTCAAGTTCAAGGAATACATCATCACGCAGCCTTTACTATATGAAATGTTAAAGGGTTTTATATAAGGACTCATGTGAGAAGGCACCAAGGCCAGATCAGCTACCAGGGAATTCAGATCAGTCACAGCCAAGACACTTGTGAGGTAAGCAAGCAAAGTATAACCAGAGAAACAAAATAGAACCAGAAACATTGAAATTTAGAACAATCTGGCAGTAACCAGAGGAGAGGGGAAAGGGGATAATGGGGACAAGGGCATTCAGGAACTGCTATAAAGGACATATGGACAAAATCAAGGGGAAGGGAGGAAGCAGGGGAGGGAGGTGGGTTTGCCTGGGGTCGGGGATGGGGGGTAAATGCAGACAATTGTAGTTGAACAACAATAAAATAATTTTTTAAAAAAAGAGAATGTTCATAGTAGTCATAATAGCCAAAACTTGGAAAATATTTGAATGTCCAACAACAGTAGAATGAATAAATACTGGTATATTTATCAGTGGAAGACCAGTTAGGGGAGGGGGGCGGGTACTTGTACCACAGAACATAAGCGAATCTCAGACATCATGATGACTGGAAGAAGCCAGACACAAAAAGAAGTGCATAGTGTATGGTTCCATTTACATGAAACTCAAAACCAGCAAAACTAACCTATGGTGATAGAGAGGAACTAGTAGTCATCTTCAGGGGAGGAGGGCCTGCTACAGTATTTTCTATCTTGATTGGGGTGCTGGGTGTAGTATATATGTATACATAAGTGAAAATTTGAACTGTGTATGTAAGATTTGTGTGCTTTATGTAAATTAAATGTCTATAAAAGATAAGAAAAAAGAAAATATTGAAAACAACTATATGCCAACAAATCCAACAATCTGAAACAGGGGTGTCAAACTCAATTTCAACCGAGGCCACATCAGCCTCACAGTTGCCTTCAAAGGGCTGAAATAATTTTAGGACTGTATAAATGTTCTGTTTATAGGACTGTATAAATCTCCTTAACTGTTAAGGAGTTGAAATTACATTTGGCCCTTTGAAGGCAACTGCGAGGCTGATATGGCCCCAGGGGAAAATGAGTTTGACACCCCTGATCTGGAAGAAATGGATAAATTCCTGGAAACATAGTCTCCAAAAACTGAATCAAGACAAAACAGTCTGAACAAAAAACTCTGAACAAACTGATTACAACAAATGAAATTGGTGTGCTAATTAAAAAAAAAAAACCTTCCAACAAACAAAAGTTTTGAACCAGATGGCCCAGATGGCTTCACAGGTGAATTTTACCAAACATTTAAAGAACCAACACCTGGGAATGCAGACTGGTGCAGCCATTGTGGAAAAGAGTATGGAACTACCTCAGAAAACTAAACATGTAACTGCCTTTTGACCCAGCAATTCCACTACTGGGAAAACAGTATGGAACTACCTCAGAAAACTAAACATGTAACTGCCTTTTGACCTAGCAATTCCACTACTGGGATTATACCCTAAGAGCCCTGAAAAACCAATTCAAAAGAACCTGTGCACTCCAATGTTCATAGCAGCACAATTCATAATAGCCAAGTGCTGGAAGCAACCTAAGTACCCATCTACAAATGAGTGGATCAAGAAACTATAGTACATTTACATAATGGAATTCTACGCAGCAGAGAGGAAGAAGGAGCTTATACCCTTTGCAACAGCATGGATGGAACTGGAGAGCATTATGCTAAGTGAAGTAAGCCAGGCGGTGAGGGACAAATACCACATGATCTCACCTTTAACTGGAACATAATCAACAAAAGCAAAAAAGCAAGCAAAGCTTAACCAGAGACATTGAAATTAAGAACAATCTAACGATAGCCAGTGGGGAGGGGACAATGGGGAGAAAGGTCTTCAGGAACCACTATAGAGGACACATGGACAGAACCAAGGGTGGAGAGGGAGTCAGGGAAGGGAGGTGGGATTGGAGGGGGAGGGGAGGGGAGAGTTTGCAGACAACTGTAATTGAATAACAATAAAGTTTAAAAAAAAAGTAAAAAAAATAAAAAATTAAAAAAAATAAAGAACCAACACCTATCCTTCTCAAACTATTTTTAAAAATTCAAGAAAAGGGATGACTCCAAAGCTCATTTTACAAGGCCAGCATTATCCTAATTCCAAAGTCAGATACATACACTACAAAGAAAGAATATTATAGGCCTCTTTAATGAATATAGATGCAAAAATCATCAACAAAATCTTAGCAAATCAGGCAGGCGCCACGACCTGGAAGGCCCGGTGAGGCCACGGCAGAGGCAGAAGCCGGGCTCCCAGGTCGGCGCGCGCCACCGCCCTGCCATTCACAGGTGACGTGGGCCAGCGGCCCCAAAGTGCATCCTCCGGGTTAGGCGTTAAGCGTGAAGGGGAGGGGACACCTAGGAAGGCAAGAAGCTGCTGCTTAAAAGGGCAGCCAGCGAGGGGCCTTTTCTCGCTCCCACGGTCCCGGAGCTTCTCACAGCCCCTCTCCTCCGCGGTCTCCGCCCCGCCGCCCTGTGCTGCTGCCAGGGTGAAGAGCTTCTGCTGTCCCGCGTCGGGCCTGCAGCCCTGGGCTCGGCGGCAGCCCACTCGGCTGCACTGCTGGGCTGGGCTGACCCACAAGGCGAGGCGGCAGCTGACCACAAGGACGACCCCAACTTCTTCAAGATGGTGGAGGGCTTCTTCGACTGCGGTGCCAGCATCGTGGAGGACAAGCTGGTGGAGGACCTCAAGACCCAGGAGAGCGAGGAGCAGCAGTGGAACCGGTGCGACACCTGCGGATCATCAAGCCCTGCAACCCTGTGCTGACCCTGTCCTTCCCCATCTGGAGCGACGACGGCCCCTGGGAGGTCATCGAAGGCTACCGACCCCGGCACAGCCAGCACCGCACACCCTGAAAGAGAGGTGTTCGATACAGCACTGATGTGCGTGTAGATGAGGTAAAAGCTTTGGCTTCTCTGATGACATATAAGTGTGCAGTAGTTGATGTGCCATTTGGGAGTGCCAAAACTGGTGTTAAGATCAATCCCAAGAGCTATACTGATAATGAATTGGAAAAGATCACAAGGAGGTTCACCATGGAACTGGTAAGAAGGGGTGTATTGGTCCTGGCATTGACGTGCCTGCCCCCGCATGAGCACAGGCCAGTGGGAGATGTCCTGGATTGCGACACCGATGCGAGCACCATAGGGCACTGTGATGTTAATGCCCACGCCTGTGTCACTGGTAAGCCCATCAGTCAGGGTGGAATCCATGGACGGATCTCTGCTGCTGGCCGCGGAGTTTTCCATGGGATTGAAAACTTCATCAATGAAGCTTCTTACATGAGCATTTTAGGATTGACTCCAGGATTTGGAGATAAAACATTTGTTATTCCGGGATTTGGTAATGCGGGCCTGCACTCGATGAGATATTTGCCTCGCTTTGGTGCTAAATGTGTTGGGGTTGGTGAATCTGATGGGAGCATATGGAATCCAGATGGTATTGACCCAAAGGAACTGGAAGACTTCAAATTGCAACATGGGTCAATCCTGGGCTTACCCAAGGCAAACCGTTATGAAGGGAGCATCTTAGAGGTTGGCTGTGATATATTGATCCCTGCTGCCAGTGAGAAGCAGCTGACCAAGTCCAGTGCACCCAGGATCAAAGCCAAGATCATTGCTGAAGGTGCCAATGGACCGACAACTCCAGAAGCTGATAAGATTTTTCTGGAGAGGAACATTATGGTTATTCCGGACCTCTACCTAAATGCTGGAGGAGTGACAGTGTCTTACTTTGAGTGGCTGAAGAACCTAAATCATGTCAGCTATGGCCGTTGGACCTTCAAATATGAAAGGGTTTCTAACTACCACTTGCTCATGTCTGTTCAAGAGATTTTGGAAAGAAAATTTGGAAAGCACGATGGAACTATCCCTGTTGTGCCCACAGCAGAGTTCCAGGACAGGATATTGGGAGCATCCGAGAAAGACATCGTGCACTCTGGTTTAGCTTACACTATGTAGCATTCAGCCCGGCAAATCATGCACGCAGCCATGAAGTATAACCTGGGACTGGACCTGAGAACAGCTGCCTACGTCAATGCTACTGAGAAAGTCCTCAGGGTGTGCAACGAAGCCGTTGTGACCTTCACATAGATAGATTGTAGCTGACTTCTTCACTACCCTCTTCACCTCTTCATCTGTAGACCTATCTATCACAAGTTTACGTGTAACCACAGAGATCTCTTTCCCTCTTTACTTCTCAGATAATGTACCCCATTCTTAACAAGTCAATCCAAATAAGCCCCTTGAGATAAAAAAGAATTTAAGGTTAGGGAGTTATGTACAAAGCTGCAAGTAAATGCCAGAGAGACATTTGGGTATTTTCCCTTTAAATAAAAAGTCCCTCTATCTGGCTACACTGCCTTGCTTCATGGCTGCTTCCCCACAGTGCTTTGGCCAGGAAAGCACCCATAGTCAAAGAGCAGTCAGCAACTTGTTGCTTCGGCTCTGGACAAGTCTGAGATGTGCTGTAACTTTGACACATTTAAGAAGCAGGTATGTGGCATTTTCAGGAGATAGCGTGGTCCTCAAGTGAGTTATTGGCATTTTATATCAGCAAAAAAACTCAACTCTGTAGATTGCAAACAAAAATAAAAGCTGTTTCTCTAGTCTCTTAGATTAAATTAAGTACATACCATTGTAATAAAATTGCCTTTAATCACTTAATAAGCCTAACCATGACTCAAGCAGTGAATACCTATGAACATAATGAATGAAAAAAGCTAGTATTTTTATAACATAAGACAGTATCATTTATAGCTTATCAATAGTATATTGTCCAGCAAAACAAAAACCCCAGTGGTGAATTAAGTTATCTTCATACACAATCATCGAATAGCAAATAATGGAGGCTATTTTTGTTAAGACTGTTGGAATTTACTAACCACAATTATGATATATAGTTCAAAGAATGCAATAACCTCATCATCATATTAATTAACTGTTCTCTTTTGAAAATCTGTATTGACTGATCACACAATAATTCAGATAGAGTGTCCCAGAAAAAAAACCCACTTGGGCTCCCTCTTTGGAGTCTGACTGGCGGCTCTGAGCATTGCCTGTAACAGCCCCACTTGTCCCAACTTTGTGTCTTGTTCAGGAGCCTCACATTGTATGCACAGCTTCATTAACCGTGGCCTGAAAACAGCCTGGGGCAGAGCTGTATTTTGCCAGGGCCTTTTGAATAGTAGTGTCCCAATGAAGTGCTAAGATATTATTTATGTAGGAATGAGCTTTTTTCTTTCTTTAACAATAATACCCTTTCAGAAATTTCTAACTACTTTGTAACTGCATGACTTAACCTGGTGATAAAATAAGTTATTAAAAATCTACCTTTTCCAGCCTGGCTGGTGTAGCTTAGTGGATTGAGCGTGGGCTGCGAACTAAAGGGTCGCCGGTTCAATTCCCAGTCAGGGCACATGCCTGGGTTGCAGGCCAGGTCCCCAGTGGGGGCCACATGAGAGGCAACCACACATTGATGTTTCTCTCCCTCTCTTTCTCATTCCGTTCCCTTCTGTCTAAACATTTTCTGTCTAAAAATAAGTAAATAAAATCTTTAAAAAAAAATTTACCTTTCCAAAAAAAAAAAAATCTTAGCAAACCAAATTCAGCAATACATTGAAAAAAGCATACACTATAATCAAGTGGCATTTATTCTTGGGATATGATGTTAGGACAATATAAATTTTTAATTAGTGTATTACACCATATAAACAAAATGAAAGAGAAAAATCACATTATCATGTCAGAAAATGCAGAAAAAAATTGACAAAATTCGACAACCATTTATGATATAAACTACCAGCAAAGTGGAACTAGATGGAACATATCTCAACATAATAAAGCCCATGTATGAATACCCACAGCTAACATTATACTCAATGAGGAAAAACAAAAACAAAAGTATTTACCTTAAAAACAAGAACAAGACAAGAATATTTGACTTAACCACTCTCATTCAACATAGTACTAGATGTTCTAACCTCAATAATCAGATTAAAAGAAGAAATAAAAGGTATCCAAGTTGGAAAGGAAGAACTAAACTGTCATTATTTGCAGATGACCAGTACTGTATGTTAGAGAATCCTAAAGATTTCACCAAAACAAAAACTATTATTACTGATAAATGAACTCAGTAAATTAGCAGGATACAAAATAAATACCCAGAAATTGTATTTTATACACCAGTAATTAGCCATCAGACAGAGAAACAAAGAAAATGATCTCATTGTCAATTGCATCAAAAAGTAAAATACCTAAAAATAAATTCAAGCAAGGATGTAAAAGACCATACTCAGAATATTATGATGCTGAATAAAGTAATTGAAAAAGATACAAATAACTGGAAGCTTATACAGTGCTCATAAGTTGGAAGATGTAGCATCCTTAAGATATCCATAATACCCAAATTTATCTATAGATACAACTCAATGTATATCAAAATACCAACAGCATATTTCACAGAACTAGCACTAATATTTCAAAAGTTTATATGGAATCACAAAAGACCCTGAATAGCCATGGCAATCTTGAGAAAGAACAAAGTTGGAAGAATCATGCTGATATCAAACTATACTACAAGGATATAGTAATCAAAACAGCATGGTACTGGCATAAAAACAGATATGTAGATTAATGGACTAAGGAGTTCAGAAAATGAACCCACGTCTATATTGTCAATTAATATTTGACAAAAGAGGCAAGAACATACCATGGGGTAAAGACAGTCTATTCAATAAATGGTTTTGAAAAAATTGGACAGATACTTGCAAAAACAATGAAAATACACCACCTACTTATACCATATGCAAGAATAAACTCAAAATATATTAAGGACTTTAATGTAAGGCTCATACCCATAAAATTCTAGAAGAAAACATAGTTGTAAAATCTCAGACATTTCTCTTAGTAATATTTTTCTGATGTGAATCGTTAGGCAAGGGAAACAAAAAAAATCAAATGGGACTACATCAAAGTAAAATGTTTTTGCACAGCAAGGGAAATTATCAACAAAACAAGAAGACAACTTACTAACAGAGGTAAGGGGTTACTATCAAAATTTATAAAGAACTCAAACAACTCAACACTAAAAAACCTGAACAACCCAATTAAAAAATGAACAAAGGACATAAATAGACACTAACCAAAGAAAACATAGAGACAAACAATAGACATATGAAAAGATGCTCAGTGTCACTAATCATCAGAGAGATGCAAATTAAAACCACAATAAGATATTACTTCACACCTACCAGAATGGCCATCATTAATAATCAACAAAGAACAAGTGCTGGTGAAATGTGGAGAAAAGGGTAACCCTCGTGCACTGTTTATGAGAATGCAGATTGGTGCAGCCACTGTGGAAAACAGTATAGAATTACCTCAAAAGTTAAAAATAGAACAGCTTTCTGACCAGTGATTCCACTTCTGGGAATATGTATATATCCTAAGGATCATTAAACATGAACAAGTACACGCACCCACATGTTCATTGCATTGTTATTCACAATTTCCAAACTATGGAAGCAACCTAAACGTCCAATAGACAAGTGGATAAAAAAAAGTGGTTCTACATTTACACAATGGAATACTACTTGGCAGTAAAAAAAATAAAGAAATCTTACCTTTTGTGACTGCATGTATGGGCCTAGAGGATATGCTAAGTGAAATAAATCAGTCAGAGAAAGACAAATAGCATATTATTTCCCTTACATGAGCAATCTAAAGAATAGCATCAAGTGGAACCTAATCAACAAAGCAAACAAACAAGAAAAATATAACCAGAGACATTGAAATAAAGAACACTCTGACGGTAACCAGAAGGGAGGGGGATACAGGGGTAAGAAGGGAAAGGGTTGTCAAGGAACATGTATAAAGGACGCATGGACAAAGCCAAAGGGGGGGAAAGATTGAGGATGGGAGGTAGGGGTGGATGGAGTAGGGGAAAGTGGTGGTGGGAAAAAGGAGACAACTGTACTTGAACAACAATAAAAAAATTAACACTATATTAAGAAAAAACAGGGGGAATGGAAATGGGAAGGAGGTGGGGAGGGCTGGGGGATTGGGCTGGGGTGGGGGGGAAAGGCAGAAAACTGTACTTGAACAAAAATTTAAAAAAATAAAAATTAAAAAAAAGAAGTACAAATAGGTAGTTATAGAATAGCCATGGGGATGTAAAGTGCAGTGTAGGAAATGGAGTAGCCAAAGAACTTAAACACATGACCCACGGACATGAACCATGGTGTGGGGATTGCCTGAGGGAGTGGAGGGTGCTGGGTAGAGGGAAGCAAAGGGAGAAAAACTGACACAACTATAATAGCATAATCAATAAAATATAATATTAAAAAAAGCCTCAGTATTGTATTTTGTTGTTAATGAGCTACTAAAATTGTGTTCCAAAAAGAAAAAGAAAAAGAACAGCACCAACAAACAAAACAGAAGCACCTCAGAGATACTGATGATTGCCAGACAGGATGCAGTTTGGAGAACTAGATCAAAAAGATGAAGGGGTTGAGATGTCTATATTAGTAATACAAAATAGTCATAAGAATGTAAGGTACAGCATAGGAAATATAGTCAATAAATTGTATTAATGATGTATGGTACCAGGCGGGTACTTGAAATATCAAGGGGATCACTATGTAAACTATATAATTGTTTAACCACTATGCTGTATACCTGAAACTAACACAAGATAATGTTGAATGTCCAGTGTAATTGAAAAATAAAATTACATACATAAAGAGAAATATGAACAGCGTCTCATGTAAAGGGGCTCTGCCCACAGAGCTCCCTCACCACCACGGATGAGAATAAGTCTACTAAGACATGATCTGCTTTGGGAGGAAAGATGACCAATCTCTCAGAGGAGAAGGGTCTTGAACACCTCCTTCCCTGCGTCTTTATTGAGTTCAGCTCACACAGAGATACATAGTATGCATGTAAATCACATCAATCAATGTCCAAAAAGCTACAGTCATGAAAAACTGACATCATCTACAGATAATAACCGAAGAAACACAGGAATTATCTCTAGTCAGGGTCCATGAGATATACCGACAACAGAAGGCTGTTGAGGTGTGTATCATGAAGGCGTGTATCCTTCCGTTTTGAGCTGAAATGTCTAGTTCATACCAACAGAGCTATCGAGCAAGCCTTAAAGGAAACAATGTACATTCTTTCTCAGGCCTGATTTGCCCCCAGGAGCCATTTGTTCCAGAACAAGGCCAAAACTGCCTCTGGCATTGTTTTCAGGCTGAGTCAGGCAGGGGGAGCAAAGCAGCCAAGAGATTAGGAGACTTAGTACATATAGAATGAGGACACAGGGTATGACAAAGCCAAGTGGTGAGGGTCTTTCTACCCTTCTCTATAGTCCCCTAAGTCCTTCCCTGATGGTCCTTTCACAACTATGTCAGTCTTAAGTTGTTCCTTCCTTGAGGATTCTTACCCATCATTGGCTAACCAGTCATCCACCGGGGCCAAGCAGGGTGAAGTGAGGGAGGCAGGAGCTGTGCTCCTGCCAGGAGGATAGGTTCCATCTCCTTAGTGGCTCATGGCCCCAAGGCCTTTTCACTCAACACTAGCCATGGGACTCTTTTGTCCATTAATGAGGCTACAGTTCCCAAAACCAGGTAGGATGGCTCCCAACAGTCTCAGAGAAATTTGGGATACCTTTAAGTGCACCAACGTATAGGTTATGGGCATGGCAGAAAGAGAGGTGAAAGAGAACAAAGCAGAAAAGGTATTCTAAGAAATAATAGTTGAAACTTCCCAAATTTGCTGAAAATATTAATCTACATATCCAATAAGCTAAACAAGCTCCCTATAGGATATATATAAAGAGATCCATACCCAGACATATCACAATAAAAATTCTGACAAAGAGGAAATCTTGAAAGCAGGAGAGACAAATAATTTGCCACGTACAATGGTGCCCCAGTAAATTAAGAACTGACTTCTGCCACAGCTGGTGTAGCTCAGTGAATTGAGCGCGGGCTGGGAACCAGAGGGTCCCGGTTCGATTCCCAGTTGGGGCACATGCCTGGGTTGCAGGCCAGGTTCCCAGTGGGGGCCATGTGAGAGGCAACCACACATTGCTCTTTCTCCCTCCCTTCTCCTCTCTCTGAAAATAAATAAATAAAATCTTAAAAAAAAAAAAAAAAAGAACTGACTTCTGATTAGAAACAATAGAGGCCAGGAAGCAGTGAAATAATATATAAAAAGGGTTGAAAATAAAAAATGCCAACTCAGAGTGTCTCCTCTCTCAGAAATGACCATGAAATAACACATTTCCAGATAAATGAAACATGAGTAAAGTTATTGCTAGCAGACCTGAAGCAAGAAGTTCTTCAGCCTGAAAGCAAATAAGCCCATATGGACATTTGAATACACACTCAAAAAAACCCCCACAAAATGCATCAGTGAAGATAATTATGTAATTATAAAAGACAGCATGAATGAATAGTACTTTTTCTCTTAACTAGAAAATTTTAACTTAACTTAGAATGAATAGTAAATTTTCTCTTAACTTAGAAATTTTAAACAAATTTCTATAAAAATATACAGCTGTCGTGTTGATCCTGCAACATCTAGAAAAGTAATGTGTTTGAAAATAACAGCACTAAGAAGTTGGAGGGGAGCAATCCTGTTATAAAGTAAGGAAATGGTGATAGGTGGGAGACATATCCACAGGAACAAGACAACCAGAAATGATAAAAGGCAGATTAACCTTCTACAAACGATATATGCTCTCATTTTCTCAACTTCTCTAATACACATAAAATTCTATAATAATCATAAAAATCTATTGTTAGAATTGTGACATATACAGATGTAGTATGAAAAATAGCAGAAAACAAAAGAGTGAACAAAGCTATATAAGAGTAATGATTCTATAGCTCTCTTAAATTACACTATAAAGTTGAAATAGCCAAAGAGTTAATTCAGTTTTTTCTATAACATGGCTTTAACAGTACTTAGTTATCTTTAACTCCACTCAAATAATTTTGTTAGGTTGTATTGAGGCAGCTATCATATTAGCATGCATTTAAAAAATTATCAAAATTGGTTAATTTTTGTGTAGCCATTTTAATATTGAATATGGAAGAAAATAAGCAACATTTTTTGGCATATTATGCTTTATTATTTCAAAAAAGGTAAAAATGCAACTGAAATGCAAAAAAAAAAAAAAGATCTGTGCAGTGTTTGGAGAAGGTGCTGTGGCTGAGTAGTATTTCATTTTATATATGTACCACATCTTCTTTAAGCATCCATTGAAGCATATGAGTAGTTTCCATGTATTGGCTATTGTAAATAATGATGCAATGACCATATATACCTATTCTTATGAATAATCGTCTTCAAAAGTTTTAGGTAGATAACCAGAAGAAAGATTGCTGGGTCAGATTGCTGGGTCATTTTTGTGGAACTTCCATATTGGTTTTTCAGTGACTGCACCAATTTACATTCCCACAAGCAGTATAAGAGGGTTCCGTTTTCTTCCCATCCTCTCTAACATTTGTTTCTTTCTTTTGAATAGACATTTCTTTTTTTTATTGTTCAGTTACAGTTATCCCACCTTTTTCCCTATTGCCCACCCCTACCCCACCCCTCCCTACTCCCACAGTCAATCGCCACCCATTGTCCATGCCCGTGAGACCATGAGTTCCTTTGCTTGCCCCTTCCCATTCTTTCCCCCATTATCCCCTCCCTCTGGTCACTATCATTTTGTTCTTTATTTCCATGTCTCTGGTTCTATTTTGCTCATTTCTTTGTTTTGCTGATTAGGTTCCACTTATAGTTGAGATCATATGGTACTTGTCTTTCACTGCCTGGCTTATTTCACTTAGCATAATGTTCTCCAGTTCCATCCATACTGTCATGAAGGGTAAGAACTCCTTCTTTCTTTCTGCTACATGGTATTCTATTGTATAATTGTATCACAGTTTTTTGATTCACTCATTTACTGATGGGCACTTAGGTTGCTTCCAACACTTGGCTATTGTAAATCGTTCTGCTATGAACATTGGGGTGAACATAGATTCTTTTGAATTGGTGTTTCGGGTTTTTAGGGAATTGTCCGAGCAGTGGGATCACCAGATTGAAAGGCATTTCCATTTTAAGTTTTCTGAGGAAATTCCATACTGTTTTTCACAGTGGCTACACCAGTCTGCATTCCCACCAACAGTGCACCAGGGTTCCCTTTTCTCCACAACCTCTCCAACGCTTATTGTTTGTTGCTTTGTTTATGATGGCCATTGTCACTGGTGTGAAGTGGTATCTCATCATGGTTTTAATTTGCATCTCTCCAATGTCTAGAGATTTTGAACATTTTTTCTTGTGTCTACGGGCCCTCTGTATGTCCCCCTTGGAGAGTCTCTGTTTGGGTCCTTTGCTCATTTTTTAACTGGATTGCTTGTCTTCGCGGAGTGGAGTCATGTGAGTTTTTATATATTTTGCAGATCAAACTCTTGTCAGAGTTATTTGCAAATATGTTTTACCATGCTGTTGATTCCCTTTCCATTTTGTTGATGTTTTCTTTAGCTGTGCAGAAGCTTTTTATTTTGATGTAGTCCCATTTGTTTATTCTTTCCTTTATGTCCCTTGCTCTAGAGGACATATCAGTGAAAATATTGCTGCATAAAATGTCTGAGATTTTCCTATCTATGTTTTCCTCTAGGACTTTTATGGTGTTGCAACTTATATTTAAGTCTTTAATCCATCTTGAGTTTATATCGGTGTATGGTATAAGTCAGTGGTTTAGTTTTTTTTTTTTTTTTTTTTTGCCTGTAGCTGTCCAGATCTCCCAGCACCATTTACTGAAGATGCTATTTTTACTCTATTTATGTTTCTTTTCCCTTTGTCAAATACTGACTGACCATATTGACATGGGTTTATTTCTGGGCTCTCTATTTTGTAATTTCTTTTTTTAATTTATCCAAGGAAAATTCCACATGCAATTTTTAAAACTGAGGAAAAACTGACATATAATGTTCAAGTATACAACATGTACTCATAATGAGTCAAGTATACAACATAATAATTTGTATTGTGTTTCAAAGTTACACAAAATGATAATTCTTTTCCTTGTGATGAGAACTTTTAAGACTTACTCTCTTGGCATTTTTCAGATATACAATACAATATTATTGATAATAGTTGCCATGCTGTACATTACATCTCCATGACTTATTTTATATCTTGAAGTTTGTACTTCTTGAACAGCTTCACCCATTTTTCCCACTCCTCTGGTAACCCTCAATGTGTTCTATATCTACTTTGTTTTGTTTTGTTTGTTCACTCATGATGTAATTTTAGATTCCTCATATAAGTGAAATCATATGGTATTTGTTTTTGTCTTATTCCACTTAGTATAATGCCCTTGGAATCCATCCATGTTGTCACAAATGGTAAGGTTTTATTCTTTTTATGGTTGAATAATATTCCATTATATACATATACCCCAGTTTCTTTATCCATACATGGACGCTTAGGTTGTTTTATTTTTTTTAATCATTTTTTATTGTTATTCTATTACAGTTGTCCCAACTTTTCCATCTTTGTCTTCCTTCTCTTCCCATCTCATCCCCCAGTCCTGAAAGTGACCAGAGGGGAGTAGGGGAGAAGATAATGGTGGGAAGAAGGGGAAGAGACTAGTCAAAGAGCATGTATGAATGACCCATGGACTCAGACAACAGTGTGGGTGTTTGTTTTTTCTTGTTTTCTTGATAATAGCCATACTCACGGGTGTGAGGTCGTGAGATATTGCTAATTCTAATGAGCAATCTGTAATTATATTTTGAAGTTGAGGTGCAGATGAACACTTTGTTGTCCCCTCATAAAAACTAAGCTTCTGTTATGTCTTCTCCTTGATCGTAGGTCTCTATACTGCAACCAGTGGAAAGGCCTATGTGAATGGATATGACATCTCAAATCAGATGGCCCATATTAGGAAAAGCTTAGGTTTGTGTCCCCAGCAGGACTTGTTGTTTAATTACTTGACAGTATCAGAACACCTTTATTTCTATTGTGTGGTAAGCCAAAGATATGTTCCTTTTCTCCTCACTCTATTCATGTACTTAATATAGATTACCTACTATGAATATCCTTATTCCTAGAAAGTTCAAAATTTATTTCTGATAAATTATCTTTTAAAACTAAAGAGAGGCAAAGGAAAGAAAACACTGTGTAGATGATGTAAGAAAAGAACTGACGTAAAATATTTCTAAGATAAAGTTGGAAACACTATCTAAACCCTGCCTTCTTTTTCCAGATGAAAGGAATCCCTCGAAAGATGTGCCCCATGGAAACTGACCGTATGCTGTCTGCTTTTAACCTGCTAGAAAAACAAAATGCATTTTCAGAGTCATTGAGTGGAGGAATGAAGCGCAAACTCTCCGTCATTATAGCACTTATAGGGGGCTCCAAGGTAAAAGTAAAATAAAAGCTAAAAATGTGCCCCCTCTGAAGCTGATCTAAAAAACAAACAAGCAAGTGAAACATAACCAGAGACACAGAAATAAAGAACAAACTGACAGTAACCAGACGGGAGTCGGGAGAGGGATAATGAAGGAAAATAGGAGAAGGGTCATCAAAGGGCATTTAGAAAGGACACATGGACAAAGCCAAAGGGGATTAGAATTGAGGGTGGGAGGTGGGAATGAGTGGGGCAGAGGGAGTACTGAGGGAAAAATGGAGACAACTGAACTTGAGCAACAACAAAAGAAATCAGCTGACACAAACCCAAGAGCTAATATGTACCTAATACTCTAAAAGAACCCTCCCAAATCCCAAATGGGTTATTATCAACCTTGTAGGTATACAATGGTCATAGGTTTAGAATCAGTACAGCATTCTTAATTTACTTTTAGTCTAAACTCATTATCTTAGCTCAGTTGGACAAGTGACTGAAATAACAAAAACAGAGAAGGCCCCATGACTGGTAAGACACTAGTGACACTAATAGATAATGTTTAACCACGGTCATAGAATTGTTCTTCTGTTCTTTAGGTGGTGATACTTGATGAGCCCACGGCTGGCATGGACCCATCCTCAAGGAGGGCCACCTGGGACCTCCTTCAGCAGTATAAACAGGATCGCACCATCTTACTGACCACCCACTACATGGATGAAGCTGACATCCTGGGTGACCGCATAGCCATCATGGTGAAGGGATCCTTGCGATGCTGTGGCTCTTCACTTTTTCTTAGAAAAATATATGGTCTCTCTTCCTTTAATTATTCTTTGGAAATGGATATCTTATTATATTCTAACATAAGTTTCATGGATATTGATATCTTAATATATTTAACATAATTTTTGCTGTTTTTCTATTTACCAAAAACTTCAGTGAATTCCTCTGTTCTATTTTTTTTAATTATTTTATTGTTGTTCACTTACAGTTGTCTGCATTTACCCCCAACCCCCGACCCCAGGCAAACCCACCTCCCTCCCTTGCTTCCACCCTCCCCCTTAGTTTTGTCCATGTGTCCTTTATAGCAGTTCCTGAATACCCTTGTCCCCATTATCCCCTTCCTCCTCCCCTCTGGTTACTGCCAGAATGTTCTAAATTTCAATGTCTCTGGTTATAATTTGTTTCTCTGGTTGTATTTTGCTTGCTTACCTCACAAGCGTCTTGGCTGTGGCTGATCTGAGTTCCCCGGTAGCTGATCTGGCCTTGGTGCCTTCTCTCATGAGTCCTTATATAAAACCCCTTAACATTTCATATAGTAAAGG
>PVJI01012619.1:0-50964 GCA_004026765.1 Micronycteris hirsuta | reverse complement strand
TCTGGCTTCTTTCACAGCATAGAATACTTTATTATGGCAGTTGTGTTATTTGTGAGTCAAAAGTGAATAAATATGCGAGAATAAAGAGATGAAAAAAGCCAACAAGGCAAAAAGCCAAATACTAATCAAATACTAATTTCTAAGCCCAAACAAAAATGAAGAACTCTAAGTTCTTTCAGCCTGCATCCTGCAAAAGGTTATTTGTAATTAAAATGCTGACGGAACTACTTAGCAGCAGCATCGCCACTCTGTCAAACAATAGGGCTGGCACCGTGGAAGTCACAGAAGCTGCTAACTGTACCCAGCCTCACACTGACCTTAGTATGTGATGAGAAATGAAGGAGTTTAAAAATAGAAGAAATGCAAACAGAGCTGGTTTTAGAAAGAAAGGACAAGAAGCTGGGCTTGAAATAAGACGTTGGGAAATTTAAACTGTTGTCAACAATGTTACTTATTTGCACCCACAGCTTATGACTAATTATTTTTTCTACCATTCCCCACCACCTGTTTTTAAATACCATTTGACTTTAATAAGACAGGTCTGAATGTATCATAGGTTAATTCTTTACCAGTTTTCATATATCATCCTTTACCTTGGTCGGCCAGCTGAAAATTATACAAGCTATAAATTAGCTTTAAACAAGCTCTGAATCAGGTTAGAACTGGTTTTCAAATTAAAGAGCCTTCAGTATATTACAGGGTGCTGTCATTTTATTACCTCAATCAATTCTGTGTGGCCTGAGGTGGAAGGAAATGAATGCTGTCCTCATTTGCAATGGGTTTATCTCTTACAGCAGGCTCTGGAAACACAACCACAGCAATGAATTGAAAGCTAACGTACATTTAACACGACCAATGCAGGAAACTGTTACTCCTTAACAAAGATGCGAGTTTCAATGGGGAAAAAATCCACATTTCTTTATTGTCAAAAATATACAAAAAATTAATATTTGATTAAGCTTAAATTTTAGTTTAAAAAATTATAAAGCTGACATTCTATTAAAATCATTTTAATGGTCCTCAAATAAAGAAAAAAACACAATAGATATGCTATTCTTAGTGTTTCAGAAGTACCAGACATACCTATATATTTAATCTTTATGTTTGTAAAAGCCATTTCATTTCTTTTTCCTGTGCAATTAAGTAGAAAAGTGGAATAGGTACTAGTCAGGCTCATCATAATTGTTAAGAAACTCTAAAACACATACAAAAAAAGCTAATAAGTAGGTATTATTTATTACTGAGGAAATGAGGCACAGAGAGAACAAGTCACCCCCAAATCTATAGATACCTAGACAATCTGATTCTGAGCCTGTATTCCTGAAGAATATTTGACTAAGAACATAGGGACACTGAGTACATCTAAGAGACTAATTTCTCAGAAAACATCGTTTGTACCAGAAGAGGTAACAAGAAACACTGATGAGGGATGGAATAGAGTCAAGTTTAGAGGCCTTAGCAAGGTATGTAAGTCAAGAAAGAGGTGGGTTCCAATGTCAGGAGACAAAGAAACTAGCAAGTTTCTGTGCGCTGCTCACTGAATACACATAACACAAGAATGCCTTCATTCTTCCGACAAAGTTTGCTTAGAGGACTATGGGTTGCTCTACCTAATCATTCACTGTGTTATCCTTCCTCGTGTTGATGAAAAATGATTTTAGATATCTATACTTTCTCAGTAAGCTTGTTTTTAATCGTTGAACAGGTTTAATGATAATATACAATCATTCCTGAAGTACTCAATGATAGAATAATAAATGACTATGAAAAGATCACTGATTAGCACTAACCTGGTCATTAACTAGCTGTGTAACCCTGAGATTAACCTAAGCTTATTTCTCTGAGTCTCACTTTCCTTCCTGTAAAATAAAGCATTTTGACTTTTAATAATCAATATTTTTGAAATTATTTAACCCTTTTAAGTGGAAGTGAAATCAATTTAGTGGAGATTAATCGGAATTTTTAATCAAAAAAGAACAGAATTTTTAGCATGATTTTATTCCATGAAATCTTCAAGTCATATATAACAAAGTATATAAAATAAATCTCATTGAAAAAGTTTGGAAATCACTGGTCTAAATGATAATGCCTTTGCTTCTGATTCTTAACATCCTCTAAAGCAGGGGTCCCCACCTCCTCAGGTCATAGACTGGTACGGGTCTGTGGCCTGTTAGGAACCGGGCCACACAGCCGGAGGTGAGCAGCGGGCCAGCAAGCCAAGCTTTACCTGTACCCACAGCTGCTGCCCATCACTCGCATTACTGTCTGAGCTCTACCTCCCGTCAGATCCGAGGCAGCATTAGATTCTCACAGGAACACAAACCCTGCTGTGAGGTGTGCATGTGAGGCGTCTAGGTTGCACTCTCCTTATGAGAATCTAGTGTTTGATGATCTGAGCTGAGGCGGTGATGCTAGCGCTGGGGAGTGGCTGCAAATACAGATTATCATTAGCAGAGAGGTTTGACTGCACAGAGGCCATAGTAAATCAATTGTCTGCAGACTCATATCAAAACCCTATCAGTGAATAGCAAGTGACAATTAAGCTGTATCTGGTGGCAGGCTATAACGCCATCCCTCACCCCAGGTCCATGGAAGAAATGTCTTCTGTGAAACTGGTCCCTGGTGCCAAAAAGGTTGGGGACCACTGCTCTAAAGGGCTTCAAACAGACTTCAGTAATTACAGATTCATGACATAATATTTATAACCCTTTATAATATGGTCTCAATCTAACCTCCCAACCACTTTGCATTAAAAACATTATTAGCTGAAAAGACTATACCTTTCTCCAGTGAATTGCCTTTGCTCCTTTACTAAAAATTAGTTCATTTTACATATATATATATGTAAACCGTGTGTGCGTGTGTATACGGAGAAAGAGTTTTCTGAGCTCTCTGTTCTGCTCCAGTAATCTATATGCCTGTTCTTTTGCCAGTGCCACACTGTCTTGATTCCTGGAGCTTTATAGTAAGTCTTGTACTTAGATAGTTTTCAGTTCTCCAGCTCGGTTCTTCTCCTTCTATATTGTGTTGGCTATTCTGGGACTTTAGACTTTCCATACCACCTTTAGATCAGTTTGTCGATATCCACAAACTAATTTGCTAAGATTCTGATTGGAATTGCACTGAATCTATAGTTAAAGTTGGGGAAAGCTGCCATCCTGAAAACATTGAGTTTCCTATCTATGTACAGAGAATATTTCTCCACTTGCTTTGTTATTTCTTTCATTAGAGTTTTATAGTTTTCCTCATATGGATCTTGTATATATTTTATAGGATTTGTGCCTAAATATTTAATTTTTCATGCTAATTAAAAATGGTATTGTGTCTTTTATGTCCTATTCCAGTTGTTCATTGCTGGAATATAAGAAAGCAGTTGATTTTTTTAATACTAACAAATTCAAAACACCGAAACACTTGAACATCACATGAAAATAAGAATCTACACAGAGACCTTATAATTTTCACAAAAACGAACTCAAAATGGATTGTAGACCTAAATGTAAAATGCAAAGAAGATAACATTAGGAGAAGATCTAGGTGACCAGGGGTTTGACAATGACTTTTTAGATACAACACCAAAAGTAAAAGTAAAACACTCAAGAGAAAAAATTAAGTTGGACTTCACTAAGATTAAAAACTCTCTGCAAAAAGACACTGTTCAGGGAATGAAAAACAAGCTACAGACTAGGAGAAAATATTTGCAAGACACATATCTGATAAAAGACTACCACCCAAAATATTCAAAGAACTCTTAAAACTCAACAGCAAGAAAACAAACAACTTCATTAAGAAATAAGCAGAAGATATAAAGAGACAGTGCACTGATGGGAATGCAAAAGGGTACAGTCATTCTGAAGGAAAGTGGTAGCTTCTTACCAAACTAAACATACTCTTACCATATGATCCAGTAATCATGCTCCTTGGTTTTTCCCAAATCGTGTTGACAACTCATGTCCACATAAAAACCCATGTGTACATGTTTATAGCTGCTTTATTTAAATTGCCCAAACTTGGAAGCAACCAAAATTGTCATACACACAACAAACTAAGTGTACGCATATGTAGATGAACAGATAAATCAACTGTGGTACATACTGTATGATTCCAACAATATGACATTCTGAAGAAGGCAAAACTTTGGAAACAGAAAGGAAGATCTGTGATTTCCAGGGGTTTGGGAAAAGGGACAGAGAGACAAATAGGTTACAAACTACTGGTTTTTTAAGGGCAGTGAGACTATTCTGAATCATACTGTGATGGTGGATATATGACATCATACATTTTTTTCAAAACCCACAAAATATACTGCATTATAAAAACTAAATCTTAATGTAAATTATGGACTTTAGATAATAACAGGGGAAATCAAAATAAATTTTAAAACACATTAGGAACTATTATTAGTAGAATTACTACCTTCAAACTATTATGCGGTTTCCCCCATACCAATTGTACACATACTGTTTTTCTCCTAGAATTCCCCTATGTTGCTTCAAATACCAGAAAGGCCTTTGAAGTTTGGTCTATGGCTGTACCACTCTGGACGAGCCCAATCTTGCCTGAAGTATGGTAGCACATGGTAGCATTATACTTCCCCGGCTTCCTAAAGTTAGATTTAACTACGTACTTTGTGGAATGTAAGCTGTACTGACATGTGTTAATTTCCATGTATGATTTTAAAAGTCATTCTGCAATTTGCCACGTTTCCTGCCGCAGTGCTTCAGACCATGTATGCTGAAATACAACTGTCATCAGCTTGGGTCCCCGCGTGACCATATGTGAATACTTGCTCTCCCAACCTGTACTTGCACAAGAAACCAACAAGTGTTGATCCACCAAAAATTTGGTATTTTTTTGTGTTTATGCTGTATAACCTAGCCTATCCTGGTTTACATTCCTATCAAACTCTACCTAGTTTTCATAATTCCATTCTAGTGACATGTTACTCACAATTTCTTTTTGATTCTTGGATCTAAAAACAATGTTCTTTGTCTCTCAATTCCCATAGTAGCTCATCTGCACCTTCTAACAGCATTTAATACTTTAAGTCTTGTATTATAATTATATGCATACATGCCTTATCTGTCTTTCAAGAACATAAATTTTTTAAAGACCAGATCATATCTGATTATCTTAGTACATCTGTAACACCTGGTAGACTATATGGGATCCCTTTTGAATACTACAGATTTTTATTCAATAAAATGAGGTTCCTAGTGTAGACATATTGGTAGGCCCATCAAGAAAAAGAAAATATCCTGGCTGGTGCAGCTCAATGGATTGAGCGTGGGCTGCAAACCAAAGGGTCACCGGTTCAATTCCCAGTTAGTGCACATGCTTGGGTTGCGGGCCAGGTCCCCAGTAGGGGGTGTACAAGAGGCAACCACACATTGATATTTCTGTCCCTCTCTTTCTCCTTCCCTTCCCTTCTCTCTAAAAATAAATAAATAAAATCTTTAAAAAAAAGAAAAAGAAAATACCTGTATAAATAAAAGTTACTGTTTCTTCTCAGATTTTATGAAAAATATAAAATAGATATTTTCTTTGAGATTAGTCTTACACTCTTCTGACAACTCCAGTGTTCTCCTTTCTGGAGGTCAGTTTCTTTTTAATTTAAGACTATCTCTATTCCATAGAAATCTACTATAAACTACAGCTACTCTTAAATGTTCATAGAAATGCTGAGTGAACTAGACAGGACCAGAAACTATTCTAGGAAAGCATATTGTTTTAAACTTGCTCAATAGATATTTATGTCTCTTACACTAATTCTTTTCCACATCTTTGGGTCATAGCTACAGACATTTATGTTTCAGACATCATTTGTTGTTTCAACAAGTAGCCTCGGGCATCTAGGGCAAAAACGAGAGCCCACCTGCACTCTTCCACTGCCATTCAGCAAAATAAAGGTTTAAAAAATAACTTCAGTAACAACGAATAGGAAACAGCTATCAGAAGCAATTTTAAATCTATCTTAGAAAAATTCTGTGCAACATTCTAGCTCCCTGTCTTCGAGAAAGTATGCGAGAAATATTCTCTGCCATAAGACTTTGCAGTCTAGCTGGTAAATAGAACCTAGGCATATGAAGGTGAATAAAAATACGAAGAAACATCTACCAAATGCCAAATGAACAGTCTAACAAAACAAATGCACAAGAAATTTAGTCTAGTCCCAAGCGTTGTAGAGAAAACCAGGATTTAAGTTGGACATTTAATTAAAAAATAATAGAGGCCTGATGATATTTAGAAGTGACAGAAGGGAGGAGGGAGGGAGTGGGAAAGAAAGGGAGACAGAGAGAGCTACGTGGAATGTAAACTTGGGGCCGGATTGAGATGGCCTTGAAATTCAGGGGTGAAGCCCTGACATCTGTCCTATAGTATGGACAATGGAGAGCTCCTTCCTGGAGTTTTCAAACTTGGACACGTGAAAAGTCATCTTTCAAAAAGACTGACTTGGAGAAATACTTTAAGATGGCTTCATGAGAATAGAAAGAGATTCTGAAGAGAAAGATTTTTGGAATAAAGAACAAAAGTAAGTGACTTATTTATTTATTTTCTTCTGAGACAAGAAATAGAGATTGAGGTAGGGAAAGTAACAAAGACTGAAGGAGGAAAAGTACAAAGGCTATTTCTCAGGTTGAGAGGAGATAAGATGAGGATATGGCCTCAGTGAGGTAAAAGACAGTCATTGATAAGTGAGAATGCTGGAAGAAAAACCGAGACTTGAGATATGTGGCAAAGATCTGAAATAACTGCCGTGGGAAATCCGATAAGGGGCTCACATGATGGTCATGAGGCCTGGTGTAACTTAAGAGGCACACATTTATTGTGAACCCAAGTTCATGATCTCCTCCAGTTATTTTTTGGCCAGAAAAGAAACAGGTAAGAAGAATCAATACAGTGGATCCAGAGAAAGTTGAGGAATTATAATAGAGGGCTGTATGTTTTGTGAAAAGTGTTCATTAAAATGCCACATCATAGTTTAAAAAAGAAGGAGGGGGTTTAGTCAGAAGGAGAAGGATGTCCTGGAGGTCTGGAGAAGAGCTGAGGAACCAGTAGAAGTATTTGAAAAGGTGGAAGTCCTAAGGAAAAAAAACCATGACTTGAGTCATGGTGATGGGGCATTTGACATGCATTACAGGGCTCAAGGGGTGGATGAATATTTCTCTCTCCCTCCCTCCTAACTGGTCTAAAATTTATTTTTTAAAAAGATATGCACTGAAAAAAACACTTCAGGAAATACTTCCTTTGAAGGAAATATTTCTGAAGCATTTCAGAGCAAAAATTGGTCTGGTAATTCAAAGGAGAAGCCTGAAGAACGAGGAAAGGTGAGACCAGAGAGTAAGGATTTATTTAGAAGATGTACTTTAAAGGAAGCCCCTACATAAGATGGATTTTCTGAAGTGTCAGAGAACTTGTCCCCTGGGGCTGTGAGGGACACAGCATGGGTGGTGACGCACGTCTGTCTAGCACAGTGACAGAGCAGCAGAGAACGGTGCAGGGGAAGCGACCGCTCTTCTGAGCCTGCAAGGCAAAGGTCTGCCTGTGCTTATTACTGAGGACAAATGATGACCAGTGAAACAGAGCAGACTCCGCTTGTCTAGAAAGGCGTCTAACCACAGAAGACAGCCTAGTGGGAATGAGGGGGTACCGATCAAAAAGGAGGAAAGAAACTTAAGTTCTGAAAATGAGTTATAAGTAACCCACCGGAGAAAGCATCTCTCACATCAAGGGAACTGCTGGTAGGAAAACTCTAGCAATGACAGACAGCTAAAAACCCACAAAGGAAGCACGAACAAGAGGCAAAATCCAGTAAGGCGGCCCCTTCCAAACTACAGACTTCCCAGTTTGAAGTAGACGTGAGGTGGTGAGAGGAGAAGCTTTGAACTGGTTGAGAGACTGAAGCCCTGACACTAAGCTGGGCAAGATTTTTGATATATTTCTAAAAAGGCTATTAATACCTCAGGGAGACTGGGAAAAAAAAACAAACCATAAGATGTGCCCTAGAGTCATTTGAAAAAAGATTCAACAGAGCTTGTTTAAAGTCACTGGGCTGAAAGAGTTAAGTTTTTTTCTATTTGCATCTTGTCTTGAATTCAAGAAAAATATTTACCTTACATCTGAATAAAAATGGAAGACTGGTCTTTTAAAAATAGGAATCTGGATAGCCCTTAAAGCATTTCATATAGAGAAAGACCAATTCCATTGTCTCCTTTTATACTCTTTTTTAAAAATTAATTTGAAGGGTTTTTGTTAAAAAGTGTCGATTTCAGATCGCAGGGTATTTTTTTTTCAAATTGCTATGAGGAGTGAAAAATAAAAAGGCAACTAACTATATTTGACAGTATTGGGGAAGTAAGTTCCTATGTTTGAGAAGCTTTTTACTGATAAAGGAACACAAATATACCTGATAAATATAGAGACAGTGTCGAGTTTCCCAATGCTGCTTTCATTAACTCAGGGGAAAATGAGGAAGGGGTGAGAAAGTAGAAAAGAAGAGAAAATGTGGAGACTTGGAAACAAATTGTGAAGACAGAAGGTTTACCCGCCGCACAAGTCAGATTCAGGAGCAGCAGACCTGGGAGCGCTCCAGAAGAGAGATGGAAGACAAGACTACACTTAATACAGTCTTTACGCTGTACGCTGGTGAAAGTGTCCACACTGTCGCTAATGTCACAGGGAAAAGGTAGAGAAATGTCTGAGTTATATAGCAGTTTGCTGGCTTGTGAAAGAGAAAAGAATGCAATCTAAAAATATTTACTTGATTCACAATCTTAAAATGGCTTAAAGTGGAGAAAAATTAGTGGTTAGTGAACTAATGACTGGATCCTGGAATAAATGTTAAATTGAGTCATTAAATAATGTTTTGTTGCCATACATGTTGAAACTGTGGCATTAGAAGAAGAAAATAATGCTTAAATACCTTATGTTTATTACTTGCTTTAAGCTACCTATATATTTGTGCTTTGATTCACAAATATCTGGTAATCTAAATGCAGAAATCTGATTTTAGAAACAGAATTTACAGAATACTACTTGCCTTTAAAAGTTAAGAAAAAAGTTCAGTCCCTCAGGATCACAAAAGTGAACTAATAAAAATGCTCTGATGCAGCTTGAACTTTTCAAAGTGATTCTTAAAAAATTTAACCTCTGTGAGCATACTTTAAAGAGTTTTCAAACCAGTGAAGCAGATAATCATCTGCAGGCATTACGGAAGGTACAGTTAACAAAAAACGAACAAAACTGCAGTGAAGATATATCACTACAACATAAACCTTTAAGAAACCTTCAGAGAAAACATTAAAATAGATTGTATCTTAGGTGACCAGCGTTTAAATTTAGCATATGAATATATTTCAAAAGAAAAATGAGAACAATACATTAAAGCTAAAACAACTTGTAGACGTCAGAGACCACAAAAGAACGTAGATGGCTGAGGTAGGTCACAGGTGGGAATATAGTAGAGTAAAAACAGTTAAATATGAGTCTCTATCTGTCGAGGAGGAGGTAAACATTTTTTTAAACTTTTTATAGGTGAAGTAATCACTTCATGTTTTTGGATGAACAAAAGAACCCAGATGTGTCTAAATTGCATTATAATTTGTATTCGATCCACTGACAAACAAGGTGTTGTTTTGGAGTAAGAGGAATTTTTACTGCAGAAGAGAGCAGATATTGAGGAAAGCGTACACAGTCTTCCAGTTGGTACACCAAGTGGCTGACAGTGCACCGGTCAGAATACTCTTAAACTATCTTTGCAAAGAGTTTGGATGTGGCTGGTTTTAGTTTCTTTTCATAATAAAGGTTTTCAAACTTCACAACTCATGACATTAAGAAGAAATATTTGACTCAGCTAAACTACAGGGCTTAGTGCCTAATAAAAAATTCACTTCTAGATCTCTTTCCCTTACCCTCCCTCCAACTATAACAGATTAGACTCTGCTGGCTCTATATAAATCATCCGTATCGTCAAATGGCAGCTCTCTTAACACAGATACTTATTTCATTGAATTTATGAAGAGAAAGCCTTAAGGAGTTACAGTCTATCTTCCACACCTTACAGTGTGGCCATCTTTAATCAACTTGTTTGTTTTAAGAATAACCTCCAGGTTCTATGCCCTTACTTGTTAGAAAGACCAAAACAGATCCCACTTAACAATAAAGGTATTTTTCCTTTTCCTATTCCCAGCAGTGTTTATTTATGAAAGAAAAATTATCTGAGTTTCTACATTATGAAAATCTATAATGGCTTCAGGACAAAATCTAATTGAGAATCTCTTGCAACACAGAAATAGAAAATACTTATTTCAATTTATGTATAAAAGTAAGTTTCTAATATACAGGCTCTAAAACTAGGCAGATGTGGGTTTGAATCTCTCTTTTTTTAAAGTATTTTTTATTGATTATGCTATTACAGCTTTCCCAATTTTTCCCCCTGTATCCCTCCTTCTGCCCTGCACTTCAACTCTCCAGCATCCCCCCTTCCCTTAGTTCATGTCCGTGGGTTGTACATATAAGTTCTTTGAGTTCTCTGTTTCCTATACCATTTTTTCTCTGTCTCCATCTATTTTATGCCCACTAATTATGCTTCTTCTTCCCTGTACCTTTCCCCCGCTATTCTTCCCTTCCCCCTCCCCACTGAAATCCTTCCATGTGATGTCCAATTCTCTGCTTCTGTTCCTGTTCTAGTTGTTTGCTTAGTTTTTGTTTTTGTTGTTTTTCTTTTCTTTTAGGTTCATTTGTTGATAGTTTTGAGTTTGTTGTCATTTTATTGTTCATTTTACCTTCTTTTTCTTAGATAAGTCCCTTTAACGTTTCATGTAATAAGGGCTTGGTGATGGTGAACTCCTTTAACTTGACCTTATCTGGGAAGCACTTTACCTGCCCTTCCAATCTAAATGAAAGCTTTGCTGGTTGAGTAATCTTGGATATAGGTTCTTGCCTTTCATGACTTCAAATACTTCTTTCCAGCTCCTTCTTGCCTGCAAGGTTTCTTTTGAGAAATCAGCTGATAGCCTTATGGGAACTCCTTTGTAGGTAACTGTCTCCTTTTCTCTCTCTGCTTTTAAGATTCCTCCTTATCTTTAATCTTAGGTAACTTAATGATGATGAATCTCTCTTATACTACTTATTAGCTGTGTAATCCTTAAATTCTTTAAACTTCACTTTTTTAAGCCAGCAAAAAAGGAGATACAAAACAGTAACTACCTTATAGACTGTGGTGAGAATTAAATGGGATTATACATTTTAAGTGCTTAGATAATGCTAGGCACATAGAGGTGCTCAATAAATGTTAATCGCTGTTATTACTACTATGGCACTTTCTTATTTTAAAATTATACATTTTTTAGACCCAGCAATTACAATGAGAGTACATGTATGCAAAGAAACATTGTGTAGTACTTAAAAAATCTCATTATAAAAGAGTATTTAACAAGAAAAATTATTCTATATACAATTATGTGGAAAAGACCATTAAAACAGAATGTATATATTGTAACTTTTAATTAATTTTAAAATTATAGCCAACATACAATATTATAGTTTCTGATATACAACACAGTGATTACTTTTATATAACTTACAAAATGACCACCTCAATAAGTCTAGAACCAACTTGACACCAAATATCCATGACTGTTTTAATAACTGGCAATTAGTACTTCTTAATCTGTTCACCTATTTCATCCAGACCCCCAATCCCCCCACCCCCCTGGAAATCATCAGTTTATTCTCTGTATCTATGAGTTTCTATGAGTTTGTTTCTGTTTTGTTTGTTCATTTGTTGTTTTACATTCCACATGTAAGTATTATTATATGGTACTTATATCTCTGTTTGCCTGACTTATTTCACTTAGCATAATTCCTTCTAGGTCATCCATGTTGTTGCAAATGGCAAGATTTCATTCTTTTTTATGGCTGAATAATATTTCATTGTATATATGTACTACCTCTTCCTTACCCATTTGTCTATCCATGGATACTTAAGTTCCTTCCATATCTTGGCTGTTGTAAATAACACTGCAATCAACATACAGGTGCATATGTCTTTTTGAATTAGTGTTTTGGATTTCTTTGAATAAATATCTGTAAGCAGAACTGGTGGGACATAGGTAATTCCATTTTAATATTTTGAGGGCATTCCATAGTATTTTCCATTGTGGCTATACCAATCTACGTTCCAACCAACACTGCATTAGCGTTCCCTTTTCCCCACATCTTCACCAGCATTTGTTGTTTGTTGATTTATTGATGATAGCCACTTTGGCAGGTGTGAGGCGATCTCATTATGGTTTTAATTTGCATCTCCCTTATGATTAGTGATGCTGAGCATCTTTTTCATATGTCTGTTGGACATCTGTATGTCCTCTTCAGAGAAGTATCTATTCAGGTCCTCTGCCCATTTTTTAATAGAAATTCTTCTAGGTGTTAAGTTTTATGAGTTCTTCATACAATGTTGGAGATTAACCCCTTAACAGATATATCACTGGTGAATATCTTCTGCCATTCAATAGGTTGCTTTCTTCATTTTGTCGATGGTTTACTTTGCTTAATATGATTGCAATTCTTAAAGAGTAGGTTGTAGTATGATATACTACCAAACATAGGCAGAAATGTAATACCTTTAGATGCTATTAATTGCCAGTACTTTTAAATATTTAAATTTTTTGAATTTTCTAAATATTCTACAATGACCGTGTATCACATTTATAAAAAATTTAAACACACACATACAACATATGTAACTTATTTTTTTGACTTCAGGTTTCCCTAAAGAGGTAGTGTCAGAGAAAAGAAGGAGTAAAAGAGTGAGAAGTACATCTTTTTCTAAAGCAAGGTTTTACACAAATGTTATTAGTTCTGTTATATTAAAAAATTACTATTTTGAATTATTACTTTCTAGCTTTAAAATTAAACAAAACTGAGAGACTGACACCTTAATTGTAGCACATTGAATCATATCTCCAGAATAATATTTCACTTGGAGATCAGTTGATATGCATTTTCCTACTTAAGTAAGTACTAAACTTTGTAGTAAAAGGAGACTATTAGACAATGGAAATGGTCTACTAGAACTTACTGGTAAACTTATCACTACATTATGTCTCAATTAGACCAAAGGATAATATTTTAAAAGGCAGAAAGTCTCTCTCTTGATGAACATTAATTCAGAGAAAGTAGATGGATCATTAAATCTAAATCTCAAGTTTTCCTGTAGCAAAACTGTGTGGTAATGAGCTCTGGGTATGGATGTGGTGACCTGCAGAGTGAAAAAAGCAGACTGTAAAAACAAGCCGGAGAAGCCTATAAAAAAGATGGAGACATGGTCTGCTGAGAAGGGGGAAAACCAGGAGAGAACAGGCTCACTAAAGGCAAGAAAGGAGTCTGTAAAAAGTAGGAAGTTACCAAGAGTGTCAACTACCACAAAGCAGCAGCAAAAAGATGAGGCAGAGTCATTAAGGAAGATTCTTGACGGGGACAAACTGAATACAGCTCAGGGAATATCCTTGAGATGTTGCTGGGCCATTTCAGAACTCGGAAAGAAGAACAGGCATATGGTATGTTAGCAATCACGAGATGCTGTTGTACTGAACCTAAATCAGGTGTCATCAGTTCTCCTTGAACTTGCCTCTGGGGTTGAAAGATAGTCCTATTACAGAAGAGCAAAATCTGAATACTGAAATTAGAGACAAAAATACCATATAGGTAAGGAATTTAAAAGACATTAGGGTCTAAGCAGTAGTTCTTAAATTTTAATAATCATAATCATCACCCGTGGTATTTATGAAAATGCTAATTGCTGAGCACCACTCCAGAGATACTGGTTCTGGTTTAGCAGGTTTGCCCGGAGCCTTCCAAACCACATGTTTACTAACACTTCAGAAGATCCTGGTGCAGGCGGTTTGGTTTGTGGACTACCTTTTTAGGAGAAATCACAGGCATTTGGGCTGTGTGAATTGACAAATAATGATAATTATAAATTATGGTGTAAATCAGAAGATTAATTTTTTTATAAATAATGCACGAAAAGGAATAAAGTGATGTTCGCCTAACCGATTAAAGCAAGTTAAAAGTAGTTCCCAGGGCCCTGTCACAATGAGAACTGAAGCTAAAAATTTAATATTGAGCAGGACTGGGCTATGCTGGAGCTATTAGGCAGTGAAGGATGCTGTGCCCCAGTCTCGTAACTTGCCTTCTTCAGCATTTTACCAATGGAAAATAAATAAAAAACAGTAAATAGGAATATTCCCAGAGATACTCATTTTTTAAAGCAACATGAAGGTAAACAAATTTATATGCTATGATTAAGGAAGTACAGTTATCCCTCAGTATAGATGGTAGATTGGTTTCAGAACTCCCAGGGATACCAAAATCCTCAGATTCTCAAATCCTTAGTTGACCCTCCAAATCTGCAAGTGCTGCATCCCTAGATTCAATCAACCATAATTCTTGGTCGGTTGAATCCTTGGTTGTGAAATCCGTGATATAGAGGGTTGACTGTGATTTCCTCCACTGGGAATCGGGAGCAGGTGGCAGAAAGGAAGAGAGAATGGGTGTAAAAATAGGGTTCTGGAGAATTTACTTGTATAAATCATTGCCCTTTCACCCACACATATAAAGGACATGTTGAGATTTTATCTTTCTAAAAGAAAGGCATGAGTGGCATCTGAGAATAAGTATAATTTCCTTACTTAAGAATGAGTCTTTCTCTGGGTCTAAATGCTGTAAGACATATTGAAGGCACATAATAACATTATGAAATTCTAAATGTGTTTACATAGTGTGCCCTAAAAGTTAATACCCTTCATTTCTAAACTCCACAGTGAATGTGAACACGCTAGCCCAGAGTTTCTCACATTTCCATCCTTAAAAGTATTACAACATTTACACAATAAAAGAATGAGTTTCTGATATATGCCTGCTCTCTGAAAGACATTTGTTAGGCTTGATGAATCTTTTATTATTGAAAACTGCATACACCTTGACAAAGTGGGCCCATAAATTATCTTATATCTGTTTTCAGTGTTGGTTCCATTTAAATTATTTTGTTTTTACTTTGTATCCTTATTTTAGTTTGAAGTTTATAGTTTCAATGACCTTGACAAAGAAATAACACTTCTATACAATGTGTAGAAAATTTCTTGAATATTTCCTAACCTATTAACACAACATGTCCTCAATTAAAAACAGGTTTCCCTTTTATGCACATACCAGTTATACCTTCCGATTATTCTGTACTTGATGGAGCCATTGGTTTAAATATGAAGGTAAACCTTTCCTTTCTAAATATAATGCCTTCTACTTATAAGCTAAAATAAAAACATTAATGTATGATCTGTGTGATTCACAGAGGACCATGATTGTATACTTAATGTGAAATAGTCATTGCCATCAATATGAAAATACCAATTATTTGCTAATGATATGCAATAAATTTAGCAAAAATATCTTATGTAACACTATATAATTTTAAAAGTCTAGAGAGCCATAGGTGCCCTAGTTTAAAAACAGGTTAATTATAAAAATCCTTTTCCTTGCCTCTTAACTCTAGCAGGAAATTAAAATGAAGAGCCTTTTTTTGTGAATATAGAAATTAGACATGACCTTACTGTAGCGTGAAACACAAGAGATAAGAAAGATTTTTACCTGGTATGTGTGAAGACAAAAAAAAAAAAAAAAAAAAAAACCCACAGAAAATTGCTTTTCAGGTTACTTTTTTAAAAAACATTTCTTACATTTAAAAATCAGAACATTACCACTATATTTGAACTTTTCTCTCTGTGATTAAAGCGAGATGCCATTTACTGAGTATCTCCATTATTCCCAGTTATTGCCATTAAACTTTTCACAAATGAGGAACCCGAAGCTCACTAAAGTGAAGCAACTTGCTGAAGGTCACCAGCACTGTAAATAGTTAATATATGAACCCAATTTATAGCTCTTGAAAGCTCATAAAGCTATTTTCTCTACATCATATTGTATACTTTGACTTTCTGAGTATTTTAACTTATTCTATTTTCTTACTCAACAATGCCTCAAATTATAAGAAATTCCATAAATTTAATGACACATTTTTATGGAAAAAGATATTATCACTTAAAGACATCAACTGCTTATAGATACACATCTGAATTTCAGAAATGTCAAAAAATAAATGTCAAACTGTAAGTAATATGACATAACCCACTCTCCCAATGTTCCTTAACCCTAATCTATCATTTCTTATTAATCTTGGTAAGGGTTCCATTAGAACACCAAGATTAGAATGTTTAAATATATTTAATCTGAAAACTCAATTCCATTAACAGAGTTTATTCTTTGAATTTTCTAGCTCAGATTTGAAGAAGTCTATCTTAATTGTAGGCAAAAAGGCACTGCTTAAGCCACAATATGTAGGTTAAAAAGACAAATTTTTACAGACAAGTAATTCTACAAAATGATGAAATAAACTAAAGGTTTAATAAATTAGAAGGAATAAACGAACTGTATCTACATCTAGAATACATGACATCACAAATAATTGGGTGACTTTCACAGCTCTGAGAGTGGACTAGCTGAGTTCGACTAGGACTGTCTTTTTGCAGTCTACCATGTCTCTGACACACACACTACATACAAATACTGGATAACAAGTTCACATAATTCTTTCATTCTACATTCCTTCTGAATTTATACATCGGTATATTATAAAACCCACTTTTAATGTTTCAAATACTAGGTTAATAAGGTAAATATATTCTTATTAACTTTTTATAAGCAGTAATGAAATATCTTTCAGCTTAATTACCATTTTCTTAGCAATGGACTTTTTTCCCCTCCAAAATGATAAAAAAATAAAACCGTAAAAAAGTTTAAAAACTAAAGGAAAATACGAAGTTGGAGAGTTTTGAAAGACAACCCTACGTGTGGCACCCTACTGCACTGTGATTAATTATCGCCGTTATGATTTTGTTTCTCATCGCATATGGCATTCCACAGCATGCTTTGTAAACGCACAGGCCCACATGCCGTCTGAATTAGAAAATGGCTTCGTTTTTCCAGTTTGTAGTAAGTGTAACTTAAAAAGCAATTTTGTTTCTCAATTTTGCATATTATTAATATAGCACACATCTGTCTAATTTTAGAGATTCCAATCATTTTCCTTCTCTGTGAATATGATGCTGAAATATATAAAATATATGTCATAAACATTGATAAATTTTACCTAGAGGAAAGAAATAAAATTTTTGAAAAGATTCTTAAGGAATACCTGACCATAACTTACTGAAGTAAATCAATATGCTTAATGCATATTACACAGTCCCCAGGAAAACTACCTTAGGTTACAGAACTAAACAGATCAGCATAGATTCTAATTCTATTATAAAGAATAACCATAAACAGTCATGGTTTTGCTGAAAAGTGTTACTTGATAAAAATATTACCTAGGGATAGGTTTCAGAAACATGTCTAGGACAATCAGGTAAGCAGCCTCTCTGGGCGGGCAATCATGGCAATAAATAATAAGTTCAGTACATAAAAGTTCAGTTTAAACAAATAACATACTTTAAAAAAGCACAGTGGAATTGTTTATGGCTATTACTTTTTATTGAATTCACAAATCATGTTGCCTGTCTGAAAGTATGGCACTCCATTAGAAACTAAGGGTATAAAAAACATACACAATTTTGCCTGCCAGGGAAAATGCTAGAGTAACTGGCTACATGTTGAACTTGATCTGGGATGAGGCAGAAGATCAACTGGAAGTTTGTGGGGTTTATCACACAGACACAGGAAGAGGAAATCTAAGGTTAAATATTTAACTACAGCCATCATCAAGGATAAACATCCCATACTTTTAATTCTCAGACAGGTTTGTTCTATGGGATTCTAATGTAGGGTACTATACACAAGTTTTCTACAGATTTGTACATACCTGTATCAATAAAAAGGCAAATCAACACTCATTAAAGCTAACTAAAGTGCATTGTGGTAATAAGCTCTACTGCTTGTCACACAAATGCCAGAAGAATACTGAATTAAGACAGCTAAGTGGTGTAAATTTTACCTGAAAATGACTTCTCTATCAACTGTGTTAAATTCAAAGATTTAAAATTTAAACTATTGTCAGATAAAATCCAAGAAGCCCAGTGAATAATTAAAATACTAAAAAGTCCTTTTTTATGAGTCAGTTATATGCTTCAAATTTAAAAGAACCTTAAAGGATAACTCATTTTAATTTTATATTTTTCATAAATCTTCATGATACATAAAATACAGACATCCAATTTCTAGTATTTCCAGGTTCAATTAAATGTTCTTGCTTAATGTATTGTGGCAAGACGCTCCTTGGAGAGATTGTTCTGATCCATTATTAAAGAGGCAAAATTCTCAATGACTATCTTACTTGAAAATATTCTTTCAACATAAGTATATTGGTTATAGGATTCTAGTTGCTCAACGCAGAAAATGTGGAAAATAAAATTTAAAAATATCTTACTTCCTCCTACTCAGGATTTCTAATCAATGATTATCAAAAAAATACCACTTTTTTTTCAGTTGGCATTTGTAGTTCCAGAAAAATCTTTCATAGGGATCTAGATGAGATTTCTATGCATGTTTGTGACTTAAAAAGAGTAACATACTGGAAAGATCAAATACAAGCAAACCACACGGAGGTCTCCAAGCTAAGACAGCTCATCTAGTACTAGTTAGGTTCACTCTGTGCTTTTCCTATAACAGAGTTTAAACATGGAGGAAAAGCTGAAATCATAATTGGCACAGTCACTGTAAAATATACAATGTATATTTAAATCATATAATTGTATCATATAAATATACATAAATTGTATAATTATATCATATAAATATATGTGAAGTATATGATGTATATTTAAATCATATAAATATACGATATATACTTATAATCATGTAAATCTCAGTGGCACTTGGGAATATAGATGACTTGGATGAAGCACCTTTAATATTAATACTTATATTATACATGTTCATTAACCAAGTCCAAATTAGTCATCTTCACGTTGGGTGTCTCAGCAGACAGAAGTTGCGATCTGGGTCAAGTGCATCCTAGAAAGAGACTGAACAGTGGACTGTACCCTGTATTTTAAAAATACAGTATTAAGTCTACTTTATATTTTATATGTAAGTATACATCATAATTTTTAAGTGTCAGTTAAAGTTTGATTTAGGTCATACATATTGTGTGTATTTGTTTTAAAATTCTAAAAAAGTTCATTTTTAGCTTGAAAATTGTAATAACTGAGGAACTCAAAATATATAAAACAGTGATTCTTATTCCTGACAGTTCATTAGAAGGATTTGAGGAGCTTGTAAAAAACATAAACATCCATCCTCACTCCCTCTCTCTTTCCTTCCTGAACAGTTCAGTCTAAAGCCACCAGGTTATGGTAAGTGAAGTAGGAATCCATGTGGTGTGGGTGTAAAGGAGATTATATCAGGGGATTAATCATGTAAGAATATATATTAAGGATAATGGGAGCCAGTTTTCTGTCAGGGGATTACAAATATGGACAGGAAAAAACTAGAATGGTTTATAATACAACAAACACATAGAAATATAGATGTAAATGTTTATGTGTATAAATTTGTATGCAGGCATACCTTGGAGATATTTTAGGTTTGGTTCAAGACAACCGCAATAAAGACAATATCACAATAAAGCAAGTCATGAAATATTTTGGTTTCCTAGTCCATATAAAAGTTATGTTGGCACTACACTGTATTTTATTAAGTGCACAATATCATCATGTCTAAAAACACAATGTGTATACACACACACCTTACCAAAATGTGACACAGAGGCACAGAGTTGAGCAAATGCCACGGAAAGATGGTGCTGATAGACACACTCCATGTAGGGCTGCCACAAACCTTCGATTTGTAAAAACAAAGTACCTCTAAAGTGCAATAAAATGAGGTGCACCTGTACATACATCTAGTCCTTGGTATTGTCTACTGAGAAGATCTAGCAGGAGCAAGACCCCAGTAACAATGAGCACATCTAGTATACATATCTTGGTTTCTAAATACCATTCTCTACTAAACGGAACCAGAGCTCCGTGGATAAACAGCTGGTTCCAGGAATAGAGTAATGGAAAGTACATGTTGAGCTAGGAACATTTTTTAGTAAGAAAATAATTCAAAGACTGCTGATCATGTCAAAAGGACACAGATGCCAATGTGAAGTGGCAGAAGCCAGCCCAAAGTAGCTTCTGTTAACCACATTTGGGACAATTTGAAAATCAAAATAACTAATGATAATAACCAGTATAACCCATTGCAAGAAAAACAGAAAATAAAAATTTGATGAGGAAAAGGATATTTACATAGTTCCAATTTTCCTCCCCTCACAAATTACCTATTAATTAGAAAGGGGAAGAGAATGGGGAAGAGTCTTCATATGAAGACTTTCATATAATTCCTAGTTAATGAAAGTTAACATCATTATGGTTCAAATAAAGATCATGTGTTATCTGATAGAAAGTATAAAATGAACCCAAAAACAAGAAAAGACCAGGAAAAAAACAAAGTGAAAGAAGTTTTACAAAATAACTATCCTGTAATTTTCAAAAGTGGCAAGATAATAAAAGTCAAAAAATGACAAAAACTAGAGACTACAGCCCTGGCCACTTGGCTCAGTAGACTGAGTGCCGGCCTGCAAACCAAAGGGTCACTGGTTTGATTCCCAGTTGGGGTATATGTCTGGGTTGCGGTCCAGGTCCCCAGTAGGGGCAGTGCAAGAGGCAACCACACATTGATGTTTCTCTCCCTCTCTTCCTCTCTCTCTAAAAATAAATAAAATCTTAAAAAAAAAAACCCAAAAAACTGGAGACTACAGAAACATGAAAACTAAATGCAGCAAGCGATCCTGTTCTGGATCCTTTTGCCATAAAGGACATTACTGGACAAATGGCAAAGCTTGAATAAGGTCTGAAATTTAGATGGTAACCATGTATTAACATTAACTTCCTGATTTTGGGGGGTTATATTTTGGAAATGTGGGAAGATGAAAAAACACTAACAGTTGTAAAGCAGAAGTTACAAATACACTTTTTGAAAGATTACTCAAGTAGCAGTATAGGAGTACGGTCTTCAAATACTTTTGTGGATATACCCCAATACTAAAAATATTTAAGTATGTACCTTTTCATAAGTGTGTATGTTTAAAGATATATACTTGTCTGATAGTACGAACATACTGTTCACATTCTAAAACAGACTCAGACATAAAAATTAAAATGGGATATAACACAGAGCTACGTTGATTTAATCAGTCACCCTGTCGACCTGCTGGGGTGCAAACTCTTCATTTGGAGGCCTCTAGTGAAGAAATGGGTAAAAGGGGAGATGAGGCCAGTACACCTATTTAGATAGCTTGTAAAAGAGGAGGAACTGATAGAATGAGAAAAGAGTAAGGCACTGAATTAAGTCAGTAGGAGTAGAGAAAAGGAGCTCAGAGCAGACTGGAGAAACATTTAAGGGAGAAAACTTTTGGAGAATTCAGGAAGTGAGGTTCTGTATGGAACGAGGATAGGGAAGGCTTGAAGATGATTCCAGGTATTTGGTCTGGGTAAACTGATGGAAGTACAGATGGAACAAATATGAGATGGGTGAGGTGGAGGAGGAGGAACAGAATACATTGTTCTTCCAGGCATACAGCGTTCTCTACCAATAGTATTTTCACAACATGGTGAAGAGCAAGAAAGACATAATTCATATTGATAGGAAGCAATGAACTAGCTCCATTGAAAATTAACATAGTTCACTGTGTGGATAGCTGCTGCCTGAATCAAATGTCTTCAAGGCATAGTCTATGGGAGAAGGTATGTTTTGTGCATGTGGGTTTCCATGTGTTGTGTTGGTATGTGTGCAGATTTGTGTCTCCATGTGTACACATGTAATGGTATATATGCATCCAAGTAGCTGGTCATTTTTCATGAAAACTATAGTGATTACCTAGGTTTATGAAGTGTTGGTAAGACAGAGAAAGTCTTATCATGTCATATTCATGGGTTTGGGTAGAATAAAAAATCATTCTATATCCAGACATTGGATCATTATGTTGTACACATGAAACTAAATAATGTTATAGTCTATTATATCTCACTTTAAAAAAAGCCATTCTACTTTTAGGTATATTGCTATTAAGTTTATTTTATTAGAACTACAACTAGATGTATTTTCTGTTTCATGTGCTAAAACTTAACATTATATAGTTAGGTATGATGGGTCTTTGTACACTTTTGTGGAATTTCTGTCAAAGTAATAAGCATAATCAATGACATAATGACATTAAGTCCACAGCAAAATGCCTATTACTTGAAAGACAAAGTCATATATAAATCTATCATGCTGCTGAGATGATACACAGCAATATTTCAGAGTTTCCCTCAGTGTGTAAAGTTTGGAGACAATGTTAACAGGTAAATAATGTTTAAAATGCAATGCATTTTCAAACACATATTAAACTATATACCCCAACTTGCGTTATTTAAATTCTAAGCTAAATAAATTATTTCCTATTTTGGAGTGATATTTTTATACTAAAAGTTAACACTTCTTAGACTTAATAATTCTGACTACCACAGAGAAAGGAAGTTAGATATATATTTATGGCTACAACAATTTTACACTCACTTTCCTACACCTAAATTTATTGGCAACTAATTCACTTCCTTTCTCTGGAAGTAACTACTTCTGCCTCAACTTTTCATGTCATTAAAATACATGAACATGGCAAATATACCCAGTATTACCTAACAAATAACATTCCACCGAAGCAAAGACAGAAAAATAAAGGACAAATTATATTAACTTGCATTCTGGGTTTCTTTGAGGCCCCAAGATGACACTAATTTTCTAGACTCAGATATTAATACTCTACTACTTTTCTCATTGAATAGCTTCTGCAGCAATGGATTGACTTATAAAGCATGACATTATCTACCGATGCTTTCTTGTTGGGGCTCAATACTAGCAAACATCTTCAAGAGAAAATGTAACCAGAAATATACTACCTGCTGGTCAGGAATGCAAGTCTTCAAAAGGAGGGAAACCAGAGTTGATATAACACAAATATTGAAGAAAATGAATTGTTTCCTTAACTTTCAGTTTAACTGTTGTATTGAACTTAATTATTCATTGGAAAAAAGTATAAGTCTATAATATTCATGTTGGTATGATAAACATGCAACTCTATTTCAGTGCTGTTGTTCTTACAGTAAACTATGGCATTCCAAAAATCAGATACCACCTTTGGATGAAATTTCAAAATGTTGGTTGATTTTACCTAGTCAATCACTGGTCAAACAGAGTATAGCAAATACAATGCAAGTTTTCTAGCAATGCACCATTCTGATCTCCATTCAGAGTCCAAGGGCCTATTTATTCCCTGGCAGAGAGGAAAAAACAAAACCAAAAACTTCTTACCCGTCTCCTGATATACTCCCAAACTATTTGAAATATGTTCCCTTGAATTTTCTATATTCATTAGTAAAATTACTACATAAGTTAAAGTCACTCTTTGCATTTAATATAATGCTACATATTTATAGTAGTATAGAAGCTTTTCAAAAGAATGTATGCAAAAAAACATATTTATAAGAGGCAATAAATCCTTTTTCAAAAATTGTTTTTCTAATTTGCTTGTTGAGGGTAGGAGAAAACCATGAACAAAAAATATGCCTAAAATTGTTCTTTATTACAAAGAGTTCCATAAAAAAAACTATTTAAAATCTATAGCATGCAACTAATTTTTTATTAAAATACAATTTCTGGATAGCATTTTAAAATTATGTAATAAAATCTTTTGATATTAAATATGCTCCCTCTTAAATATGGATCTCAATAAAATAAATGGAAATAAATCTTGATATTGCATAGTTTAAAACCTTGGGCAAATGATTTATTTTTTATGAAATAAAATGAATACTGTGTTCTATTTTAATAATCATTGTACAAGTATTTTAATAAATGTATTATTTCTAAAAAAACCTTTAAATAGTCCTTTTTCTATATCCAAATGCTCTTCTACATTTTTTAAATTAAAAAAAAAGTTTACAGATGGCCTTTGGGTAGGCGGGAGCAAATCATTTTAACTAATGATAAAAAGAATATTTTTGATTCCATGATCATATAAGAATTCAGTGTCAATTATAATTTACTCTAGGACAGATAAAGGCATATAAGTGGCATTTTAAAAAGGATGGCTTGATGACCATATTGTAATACAGTTTATTTGCATTGTCTATTTAAGGAGGAACAATTTGATTAACCTACAGCTGACCAGAATGTCTTAGTTCAAATATATTCAATATTTCTGTCAAATGAATCTAGCTATTCACTAATATATTTTAAAGAAACACAATAATCTTAAGCTGTAGATTTCTACCACTTAAGGTTATAATCATGATATTCAAAAGATAAAACGTCAGTAGCTTATATTTGGAGATAAACTATTAAACAACCTTATCAGAAATTTCATCCTTTCTACTTAGCTAAAATAAGTACCAGAAATAAATTTTAGAATATAAAAACGAGTTTTCTTAAAAAACAGACCTTATAAATATTCAAAATATACTTATTTATTTAGGATGAGTTCTCTACAAAACAATTTTGGATTTTATTGGTTATTCTTTTAGTTAACATTCATGTCTATTACTATATAATATCTTTTTTTGGTTAAAACAAATTTCTGTGACTCAAGTCAGAACTTCCCTGCTAGTCTCTATTTCCTAGGTGTGGGAAATCAGCAGAGGTTGACTTTATTTTGGCTACCACAGTATTGGTAGCTTAATATGCTAACATAATATAGAGAATACCCAAGACCGCTAAAAAAAAATTTCATGGAGAAATTTATATAATTTAGTAGAACTGTTTATTCTATAACTGAAGAGCAATAAAATATACCTATGGCAATATAGTTTTTCAAAGTACACTAGATTAAAATGTTGTTCCTTCATATTGCAATCCCTTTAATGTTAGGAAGTTGATGGTACGTATCAAAACATGTTTTCTCATGGGCTTTCCCCCTCTTACCTTAGAAGAGGAAGAATCGCACTCCTGACAGATCCACCCGTAGCCTGTTTGCTTAGGAGACTTTTTCAAAGGAGGCTCCAGACAGCCGAAATGGTAGCACAATCTGCACTCATCGCACCTGCAAGGTAAGCAGATTTATGATATATCTAAACAATATTTGTAAAACCCTCTTTCAAAGACAAATAGCAAACTATTGCACATTTCAACTTTAACACTGTTAATTCTACCATTCCCTCATGTGATTATTAAATTAATGTTTATGACAAAAAAAAAACAATCTAAACCTGAAATAATAATGGTAGGAAAAACAAAATATAACAATAAATTTAACAAAAAATATCATTCAGAACACTTTGAAAACAGAAAGGTTAAGAGTATATGAATAAGTATATGTGTATAGCCATATGTGTTTAAAACTAACACAACAATATCAGCTTTGAACTTCAAGAATTAATGATTTGCCCATTAGATAGCTTAAAAACAATAGCCAAGATTTGGAAACAGCCTAAGTGACCATCAGTAGATGAATGGATAAAAAAGCCGTGGTACAATTACACAATGGAATACTACGCAGAACTAAAAAAAGAAGCAACTCTTACATTTTGCAACAGCATGGATGGACCAGGAGAAAATCATGCTAAGTGAAATAAGCCATGCAATGAAAGAAAAATACCATATGATCTCACTTATATGTGGAATCTAATGAGTGCAATAAACTAACGAACAAAAGAGTAACAGAAGCTTAGATACAAAAAACAGGCTGATAGCTGCCTGAAGGAGGGAGCGAGGAGGGGAGAATAGGATGAAACGTGGTGAAGGGATTAACCAAAGGATATTCATGCACAATGGACGGACGCGGACAACAATATGAGGATTGGCTAGGGGAGGGCAGAGGGCGGGGCTGAGTGGAGGTGGAGAAAGGGAGAAAAAGCAGCAACAACTGTAACAGCATACACAATGAAAATAAAACTTAAAAAATTAACAATGTGATACACATAATTCAAGATTATAAATTTCATTCACTACATTGTGATTGTTCTACAATTTTTAGATATCTAAAGAATTCTACAGGCTACACACACAAATCAGATATCGATCCTACACAATTTGTATCTCATCACTTTCTCCAAGTTAATGTAGATTATAAATACACTTTCCATGTTTATAGCATGCTACCACAATCTACAGCAAATAACAACCATTCTAAGAACTAGATATTATTTTCTCAAATACAAATTTTCTCAAAATTTACCTGTCACTTTTTCTCAGTGCATTTGGTTTTTCAAAGGACCTCCTAGTACATTTAAAGTCGTATTAATAAATGTTTGATAGTATCTTTGCCCCTATGATGTACAAAATCTAAGAAAACTATCATACCTATTCTTCGTTTCAGACACTCTCATCCTGCTGACAATGAAGAAAGATCTGTATTATTTCAGTGTCTTATAAAAAGAATTTTTTTATCAGTTGGAATAACAAGACCAAAATTTAAAACAAATAACAAAGATGTATACATCTTATAGAAAGAATTTTATTTTTCCTTTTCTTTGTGCTTTTATTTAATTAAAAAATACTTTCCCCAAACCAATTTGTCAAATTCTCTTTATATATTGTTTCTGTTATTGATTTAAAACTTTAAAAATTGAGAAATCCACAACTAAGCAACCAAGGGGAAAAATTACTGGACCCACATTACTTGAATATATGCTAATTCCTATTTAATAACCTTTATGATGAAAAAAGGGGAAGCAGCTATTATAAACAGACAAAAACAACTGATTTTTAAAAACCATTACAATAAAGGGGACTATAAATATACATTCACACTAAAAATGTTCATGTAATGCTATAAAACCGAATCTCCCAAAGACCTATTTTAAGAATCAAGAGTTTTTTCAGGAAAGTTAGCAACTTAGCTAAGTTATTCAGGTATAAAGAACCTTAAAACACAATTATATGTCATAAATTTACTCATTTCTTCCTCTACATCTCTCTCCTTATGAGTCAAATAACCTTAGGTACTTTTCCAAAAATCTTCTTTCAGACTCAAGATATAGAATTGGAAAAAAAATGTTTACCATAATTCTAGCCATGGAAAAAATAAAATAAAATAAGAATAACAGTATTTACTTACTATGTCAGTGTTATAAATAAACTATTCAAAATTATATTTAGAAGCAGTTAAAATATTTAAATATCTGTGTTCTAACATTGAGAAATAATAGATTAGCCAAAGATCATACATGTATAATCCATAGATACAGACAACACTGTGATGGCCAGAGGGAAGGGGGGCGAAGGCTGGGAGGTGGTGGGTGGAGGCGGGCAAAGGGGGAGAAAAGAGGGACACATCTGTAATAGTGTCAACAATATATCTGAAGGAACCCAAAACACTAAATCAAAAGAACATGAGCACCCTATGTTCACTGCAGCGTTATTTACAATCAGCAAGATATGGGATAAGCCCAAGCGTCCGTCAGTAGATAAGTGGATAAAACAACTATGGGACATTATACAATGGAATTCTACTTGGCTGTAAAAAAGAAAAAAATTTTACCCTTTGCAACAGTATGGATGGACCTGGAAAACATTATGTAAGTGAAATAAGCCAGTCAGAGAAAGACATAAATACCATATGATTTCACTTATGTGAAATCTAATGAACAAACTGAACAAGAAAACCAGAGACAGACTCATAGATGGAGAGCAGGATCACAGCCAGTTGCGGGGTGGGTAGGGGCTGGAGGGATTGAGCAAAAAGGAAAAAGGATTCATGGACGTGGACAACAGTGTACCAATTGCGGGGGAAGTGAGGGAGGGATTGTAAGGGGACTAAATAAATGGTAATTGAAAAAATACAAAAAATGAGAAAATTAAAAAGGCAAAAAAATAACATGATATATAGCTAACATCAAATGTAATACAGACTAAATGGCAAGCCCACAAATTTTACGTTTTTTCTTAATTTATTTACCTTTCAATAGTTAAAATTTAATTACATTAAATATATGGATGGTTATAGGAACCTTCAGAGTATAAACATTTCTGAGTTTATCAGCATGTTGAAATTTCTAGATAGTTGAGGGCATATTCCTTCAAGCATGAAAACTAGTATTTCAATCATCTCTGAAACGGGAATTTGAAAATCACATTCTTTATCAAGAAAATACATAAAACGTAGCTACACTGTCTTTGTCATGTCCGTGCCATGAGTGTGAGCACCGGATGTGCTGTGTGGCTAACGGGTGCCTGCCCGTCGTGTCTGCAGTGAGTGCCACCCTTCTGCTGCGGGGTTTGGACTCTCGTATTCAACTTTTACCGGTTTTCAGAGTCCTCACTTGCTTGCACAGGGTCAGCCGCTGCTTTCTGACGTTGTCAGGGGATTTGTCTAAGCATTGTTTCCCCAACAACCATCTGTGATGGATTCAGAAACCAGATCGATGACCTTACTAAGGCTGTGGCAAATTGACAATACAAAGGCATGAAGATGAGAATTTCTACTAAGTACATGGACTCAATTTTCGGTAAATGTAGTCTTTTCTGTTTAACTTCCGGGTTTCTGGCAATGTTCCTTACATCTCATGATGCCAATAATCTGGGCTCTTGATAGGTGGAGTGTTACGGTATTAATGTCTCCCTAGTTCATATCAAGTTACAACATATTTACTGCATATTTACTTTATAACAGTGTAATAATAATTTTTAAATTAAGATTTATAGTCTATCATTCAAGTCAAACACCAGAATGAATATAAAGGTGAATTTTAATTCACTATTTTTTACCTTCTTCTACACAGGTGATTCTTGTTGGGATATCTATGAATTTCCAGCTATTAGGCTAAGAACAAGTTTGTTACATTGATATAGTCCCAGTTTGTAGATGATTTCAATTAACTTTAAAATCAAGTTATCTTTCAGCTCAAGAATAAATGCAAAAGGGAAAAGAAAGGTTTTATATGCTGGATTTGTTAGAAGACAATGTTGAAGTCCATGCCACTTAGCAATGACCCAGTCCTTTCTGATCCCTTCAGCTGTGATACATTTGAGAATGGCTCAGTTGGCATGTGGGATTCTACTGTACTTGTGACGAGTGACAGAGGAAAGGAGGCCTGCCGGTCAGAACTGTGGGTGAGATGGGAGCTCTCTCAACTCAGACCTCGCTCACTAGTAAATCAAAGACTGCAATTCCAACACTAAAGAGCAAAGAGGAGTAGCTGATACACTTAAGAATTGCTAAAATCCAGGAGAGAAAAACAAAAGAAATATCTCAATCTTGATATCATTAGCTCTATTAATAAACAAATACACTAATATATGCTCTTTAAAGAAATGACTAAAATTATTTCCATCTGGAAAAATATCTGCTTGTTTCTACACTAGAATATTGAACTGAAGACATATTTATGTGCTGGTAACAAAAAGATCCTGAATGATTCAGTGAACTTGAGCAGAATTTGCAAAAATTAATATAGCACAGATAAACATATGAGATACCATTAAGAATACTAGAAATTGAAGAACGAGGTAAATAGTAAAAATAGTGGATTGCTTATTTCAGGTACACACACACCATTTTGTAAACTTAAGCAAATTTTGTCAGAACAAATTCTGGATATGTTACAAATTTATATCATTTGTAAAAACTCAAAAATCAGCAACTCATAAGGATCTGCAATCATTCTGCTACCTAAAAAAAAAATTGAGTTTGAAATAGTTAATGATCAAATTATTATTGTTGGTCTCTACCTCTACTTCTTCCATATACTTGGAAACATAATGATAGTACGTATTTATCAAAATAAACAGTGAATAAAATGTTTTTAAAATATTTTGCAAAAGAAGTCATTGACCCACAAAAGCACGGTGACACAACACAATATACTTTATTAAATAATGCAAATGTCTATGTAATAAAAACGAACTGTTATAACATACCAGTAGTACATATGTTAAATAGGAAGGAAAGGTCTTAAAATATTAAGAGAGAATATAAAACTAACTTGTAAAGAAACACTATGAAATTTTCAATAAAATGCAAACTGGATGCTTAAAGAAGTATCTTTTAAACATCTAATAAATACTGTCCACATTAACAGTATAGGGCACTCTAAAATTACAATTTAAATGAAATTAAATGAATCCCATCTATAAAAGGAAAACTGACTGTTTAATTGGATTTTTACTAAATACAATTTCCTAGGCATCAGATTAATAATGGATACAGATGTAAATAATAAAATAGCTGTGTAAATTCTTTTCACATTGATTTAACAAAATGCAGTGAGCAAATAAACATGGTTCTATATGTATTAAAAATACTTACTTAGCCTATGGGTAAGTATAGCACCCTAGACAAAGAAGAGGATGAAAATGATTTATGTTCGTATGTCCCATGATCCATAACAAGCAGTCATGTTTATCTGATTGCTGAGAATATACATACAAGTAAAAAAGAAACAACTGATATATTTCCTTTTGTGCCTAAGAGACAGGCTAAATGCCATTGTTCCAAAGGATTTAACTCCCCTAATGTCCAACTGATAAATTTCACCAGGAGAGCATAGTAACTACTTTTTAAACTAACAGAAACAATTAAGTGCACCTCCTATGCATATAATTTGTAGCCAGATGTTAAGCTAAACTTCAGGAAGAAGAGCTATCCCCAACATGGGATTTGAAAAGGAATGTACATTTTTTATGATCAAGTTGATTCATAATCAAGCTGTTTTTTCTGTTCATGAAACATTTATTTAGATCCCTTCCAAGTCCGTATTGAGACGAATAAAATACTGACTCTGAACGTACATGCTATTATATGGTTCACTTTAAAGAAAACCCTAAACATCAGGAGAGTTCATGGATTGCATTTTCTTACTTTTCCATCATTTCCATGTAAAAATTCTCTACAGGAAAGGTCAAAAGAATTGGTCTTGAATTTTAACATTACTTAAATAAAATCTCACTAGCAGCTTGAACATCTACACAAATCTATTAACCAGTAGTGACAGATTCTTTCATTGAACAGTAGCCAATTATTTCAGTTACTCATTTCAAAAGGAGAAAGTGCCTGTGGCCCATGAGTTAAATCACTTTTAACAGAATACAAACATGCACAAAATTCTGCAATCTACCAATATTCAAATAACAGTTAATATCAATAAAGACATACTTTATTCCTCACATTTCACAACAATTTTAGTGTAAACCACTTATATAATCATTTTCTAAACAAAGTAACTAGAAAATGTCTTTATCATATTTCACAAACATAAGACTAATGTGAAAGTCTTCAACATACTTTCATTCATGCCACTTTAGACTTTTATCACAGCCAGTAATGTGTGGTAAGGAAGACAAAAATATCCTTTACACATGAAATTATATTAATTATATCAAAATCCAAATTCATATTTAATAATCAAATAATGGGATCTCTTCAGTTAACTACAGCTGCACAAACAGATTACAAGATTAAAAGTGGAAAAAATGAAATATGAAATCAAAGAATTATATAAAAATACACAGTAAGGTCAAATACCCCTTCACAGCACGAGAGAATGATTCGACATTTCCATGCCTGAAACACGTCTGCTATGTTCTTTAATAAACTGATCTCCATCTGCTCATGCCCTGGGCAATTTTTCAGCAGTACAACCTGCTGGGCTCAAGCCCCACATAACTTTGAATTTACTTGTTCATAATTAACTAATTATGCTCTAATCAATAGCGTAGGTCTTGATTTTACAATGTAAATCAGATAAATAAGATAATGGCGGGGGTCAATCTCATTTTATTGACAAAGCGCAGCACGCGCATCCAATTTCATTACATCTTCTGCACCTGCAGAGCAGTGAATCTTATCAGCAGACCTGCAGAAAGTCTTCGAGTGAGTGCTGGGAGAAAGGGGCCTGCATTTTATTAAGAATGCATTTGCAAAGCATGTCCATCTCAGAAATATTTATAATCACAATTGCAGTATATGTAAAATTTGCAAAGTGCTGACTCAGATTGTAGAAAAAGATTTCTGCCTTCATATGCCATACACTACTAAAGCTGAATCTCTTGTACAAGTTACAATTGTCAAAAGCAATTTCAGAAAACAAAATTAAGAATGTTAACATTCCATTGTGCTGCAAAGAGTCCTTCTGCAAAGGTTTTGGTGAAATATGCATAAAATATTCCCATACTGTGAACCAAGTAAAACAGTGGTAAGTTTTGTCAATAAAGAACATCAAGTGTTTAAAAAGAGAATAGTCTCATTAAGTGATAGAATATAAACCAGGAAGTAAGATAACAGGTGTGAATATTCTTATTGTTTATGGTCAGCAATCTATTTTTAATATCATAAATAATATATAGAAATGATACAGAATTTCTATATCTTTATTATTATTCTAAATTTAAGATGGATAAAGGCTAAGGCTAATTTTTGTTTGCATGTTCAAAAATAACCTTAATTTCAAGATTTTTTTAAAAAGGAATTAGTGGATTATGGATGAAGAGATATGTTTTTTGATTCATTTCTGAGTCTAAAGTATTGCTTCCCCCATAATCGGTATTAAATAAAATAAACATTTAACTGAATTTATTAAAGTAACTTATATGTGTTTATAGTGTATGTGCTGCAATGAAACTACCACGAAATTTTTTTTATCTAGAAACAAATATGTTTGAAAATGTAAGGGCCCTTCTAAAGAGATTAAAGCAACATTCAAGCATTCAGTGTCAGCCACAGCCCTGGCTGGTGTGGCTCAGTGGACTGAGTGCTGGCCTGCAGCAGAAAGGCGCAGTGGTTGATTCCCAGTCAGGGCATGGGCCTGGGTTGCAGGCTGGCCCCAGCTGGGGGTGTGTGAGAGGCAAGTGATCAATGTTTCTCTCGCTCTCTTTCTCCCTTCCTTCCCCTCTCTCTAAAAAATAAGTAAAATCTTTTTTAAAAAATGTCAACTACAACACAATGATTCTTTTAGAAATATCATATACAAATGGTTCTCAAAGTGATGTCCCTGGCCAGCGGCATCAGCACCACTTGGGGACAAGTTAGAAATGCAAATATTCAGGCCTCATCACAGACCCACTGAATCAGAAACTCCTGGGATCCAGGAGGAGGAAGGAGTACCGTGGGATAAGGAAGATAAGGAGAGCAATGTAGCAGAAATCTGTCTTTAGCAAATCCTTCCTGTGACTCTGAGGCAATGTAAAGTTTGAGAACCACTGCTATATACTACCACATCGCTCTTCTTGTATTTCAGATCTTTTCATTTCCTTCCTGGTATTTTAGGTTTTTTTTTTTTTTTCTTTTCCTATTGCAATACAAATAGTCATCATTTACCTATTGTGCTGTTTTCTCTCACATATGTCTCTGAATTGATTCATATTTTCTTAAGTACCTATTAATATCTCCTTTGAATAGCAACTGGGCCAATTAGGGAAAAGATTTAATTTTATACTGTGGAAATATGACAGCACTCAGGAGATTATCAGGAGAAAGTGTTTTCTACTCCTTCAAAAGTTCTCCTGTTTGAAATACGTCCATGTTGCTAGAACCAATGTTTATGAATTATGCAGTTTATATCTGTGACATGTGAGACAGGTTCCTAGGGCTAGCACCAAATCTGGAGTAGCCTACCTACCACTGGAGACTGTGAGATGGAGGAGGATGGCAACGTAGTATTCCAGTTGGAACCACGGTGGAAGGGATTTTGATTAATAGTGATATCAAAACTGTACGGCTTAATGAGTTCTCAAAAAATCTAACGTAAAATGACCACTAGTAATTTCTCGCCATACATCAAAGGAAGGCCAGGGTCTAATTCATTAGCACATTCTTTTAAGAAAATGGCAATTCGTAGTTTTTCTTAAAATCAGCTGGAGTTCAGCAACTACAATAGTTACCAACATTTTTCTTATACTTATGTAGTGATAAATAATGAGTCCACTCTTATTCTTAAAAAATAAGCCTACCGGTTTTGCTACAGGTTATTAATATTTTTCCTCCAATGTTATAATATTTTTCGATAAATTAATCTGTTTATACATATTATTTTTAGTAAACATCCAGTAATATGGTTGCTTACTATAACTATACATTACTAGCATACAGAAACTTTATATTTACACTTGCTTTTGATTATCACATTGCCTACTCTACTCCTAAAGATTAAACTATTTTTAATTGCCACTATACCTGAAACGATGCCCCAAACCACATTTACAAATCAGGAAGTTCCAAGAAACAAGTTGACAGTTTACATGTATATGTGCATTTCAATTTCAACAAAGAGTCTCTTCTAAGTCAGTTCAAGATGGAGTGATGAAATATTTGACATATTTCTGTAGTTGACTTAAAACTTGATCATTATAGCTTGAAGATCAAATTTTAATTCTGTAAACCCTGGAAAAATAAAGATGTTGATGAAGATCTTTCAGCTGGCAGGTTGTATAGTCAATAAGCTTTGTATATCCCTCCTTATTTTTCTTAACCTTATCCTTAAGGCCAAGAAAGATAAAATTATACTGAACACAAAAAGTTCATATTAAATCAATAAAGACGGAATAAATTTGGGCATTACTAAAACCATCTAGAGATCAACACAGATATATTCTTACTTATGAGCTCAAAATGTGAAGTTGTAAAAATTTCATGCTAATAGTATTAGTGCTTTCACACAAGGACTAAGGAGTCCAAACTTAGAATACATATGCTTTGCAAGTCTTTCACTTCTGCTGAATCTTAGAAATGTTTAGTGTAAGAGTCTATAGTTTCTCAATGCAGCATTTCATATGTGGATATATGTATTCAGTTGAATGAAACATAATAGCAGACTAAGAGAATGCATTGTCTTTCTTGTTACTGGTATTGCTCAACGACAGCAGTAAGCAGCACATTGCATTTAAGTCCCATAGGTTTCCACAACTCTTCAGTAAGTCCAAATACTGTATATCACCATTTGCCAAAGAAGCAAGAGGGAAAAACATTACTTAGTAGGACAATTGTGACAAGACGTTATCTAATATTTTTTAACAATGCACATATCAAATATTTCTGATTAGTGCAAAAAAAGTAGAAGGAAAAAAATAGAAAAAAATCCACACAAATTAAGTGCCTTGTCAGTCCAAGTAATAAACCAATCAATTACATTCTATCCAAACCTGACAAGCAAAGGCAACTTTTTGCAGTGATAAGCTTATGGAAAGGACAAGATAGCTGTTCTCCTTTACATTATGTACTCTATTGAGAGTGTTATCCACACTTTTAAAATCACACTTATAAAAGAGGTTTCCAGGATTGCCTCCGAGGATGAGCTGTGGCAGAGTTGGGTCTCATGAAGGGTATCTACACAGTAAAGTGATAAGAAAAGAACATTAACATTTAAAGATCATAGCAGCTCTGTACTATGTCTTACGAAACATACTAACAACACCACAGTAGATTCAAATAACATATAATCTGGTCCAAAGAGATAGATATCCTTAACCTAAATGCTGCGGTCTTGTGTAGGCTCCTATTGGTTAAAATGGAAGTCTTTCTTCTTTTAAAATACTGAGTTGCCTCCTCCTGTATTATTATTTCCTTTAGTTGTCAAAATAAATCTATCTTACTAAAATAAAAAATATAAATATGATGCAGGCTTTGTAGTCATATGTGTTTAATACAGCAAATGTACTTGATTAATAAATATCTTGAAAAACAGCTGTTTGGTATTTTTCACCAAATACAGCATTTAAACAATGCTTGGGGAAGCATGCAACCATGAACAAGCACCCCTGACCAGTGTGGACGGGCTGGTTCTACTCGACTGTTGAGATTCAGGGCGGAATCTGTCCAATGAGTCCTATCTCCTGTGCCAACACTGCCTTCCTTTAAAGAAACAAAACAAAACAAACACTGTCCCAGAAACGTTTGGTTACAGCTGTGAAAGTGTATCCCTAGCTAGCTGATTTGGTGGATTGGACAACGAAATGTCAGAGAATATACCACACTGTCACGACCTGGCCGTTGATCGTAAATGCACCAATGTCAGCCAGATTTTCAACACTCATACACTTGCCTTTGCTTCTCAAACTTTCTCTAGTGTTTCTTGTACTGATTTCCTCTATCGACATATATTCATTTGCTACCTTTGTTCCTTTCTTTTTTGGAGGAGAAATCTTAGGTGCTTCATGATTAGGATTTTTTTTTTACTATGGTACACGTAAAAATTTATCATTTCCTTCAGATAGTTATATCTGTGTAGATGAGGTGAATTGCCAGGTAGTCACACATCACAGGAAAAGTTCACTTCGATATATAACTGTCAGAGAGATGTGTTTAATGCTTCCAAGTTCCACTGAGACAAAGAAAGTGAAAAGTGGCGCGATCTCAGACAAAGCACTACTAAGAAGAGCTCCCAGGCCGAACCAAGTAACCTCCAAAGAAAGCCAAAACAAAATCGTACAAGGAAAAAAAGAATATAATGGGAAAGTTTTCAGAGACATGTCCTTATCGACATGTGAGAAATAGAGCTAATCCCCTTGTTGAGTAGCAGGGAAATAGGAAGAGTTGAATTCCCTTGCTGATAAGTCTCCTGTGCTAACTTCTCTCAATGCTTCCGTCTCTAAGTGAAGAGCTTTAAGCACATTCTGAATCCGATATTCTAAGAATTGCTTTGTCTAGAGGTTAAGTGCAGTATACTAGGTAAACACAATGCTGGAGGAAGCAATCACATCACTTACCATAGAAGTACAACTAACTCTTAATTGTATGTACAAATGATGGAGACTAATAGACAACAAAAAGGTATATTTGTATTTAACTTCGATAGGAATTTGAATATACATACATTGGGTATTACATAATCTTTTTTAACCACCAATTAAATCTAGGTTGAAGTCTAACTCTGTAAAAAGCTAAAACGCTATCACTAATTTCTTCCACCCTAAAATTTCAGTTAATATTCCAATTGTCCCTTAAAGCCATAATAAGCAATGTGACTCATTAGCTGCTATCTTCCCAGGAGAAAAGATTTATGGTCTTTTACTTCAGAGATCAAGGTTTGGCTTTGCCTTCATTCTATATGTACCCCATAAGCTTACTTGGAAATTAACGTAGAAAAGAAGACATTAACGAATTTTAAAGGGCCTCCCTGATGTACACATGCGTACTCTGTCTAGTGCAGTTGGCACAGCCACGAAGAAACAGCTTTTACTTCTTCGCCCTGGCACAGTGAGGCACGCTGATGCAGCGTGGTTCGTGGGGCAGGGTGCCTTTACAGCGTTAGCTGCGCAGTAAGACTTGTCCCACTTTCAGGCGGAGTGACCTTGGACAAGTCATTTTTCTCATTTTCCTCGCCCATAAAGTAGGGATTAAATTTTACAGGGTGGCTGTGAGGATTCCTTGAGGTAAGGTACAAAAAAGCACCAGCACATTAACTGGCATGTAATAAATAAGCACTCTATAAATCAGCAACCAATATAAGGAACGGTGGATTTATCAAACACTATAGTAGTGTTTATTGGAAGAGGGTAACTATGTTCTAATAATATTTACTTTTATAGTATAATTTCAATATATAACTGAATGTGTTTCATGACAGTTAGTGTCTCCATACCCCAGTTACCGCATCTCCAGAATGGAGATGTGCACGCGTCATAGGACTGCTGGAAAAATTCAATGAGCTAATAATACATTTAGAGAGCAGAGAATAGAGTCTGGGATATAGTAAGATCTAATATTGGCGTTATTTTCATTCTCAGTCAGTAAAGACTTTAAAATAACATCTGTTTGGTTTAATTACAAATATTAAAAAGATAAGATTCTTACACATTATTACCTAGATATCAAATTCTATCAACTCTAAAATGTATATCCAATCTTATTTTCAAATTCATTTCGCTTTTAATTTCATTACTATTATATCCATTTCATGGGTCCAAAACTATACAAAAATTATACAAATCAAAACCTAGTTATAGGAGGAACGGATAAAAATGGATGTTTGATTTAAAAAAGAAAAAGAAGAAAAACCAGAAAACAATATACAGCATGTCCTCAAATAATGTTTCCTTCAACATAGTTTCATTATAACATTATTACGGAGATGTGGGAACTTAAATCAGTCTATGGTAAAACTGGCTGTTTTCATTTAAAGTCATAGCACCCATCCATGACATTCAGTGAGGACTAACTGTCGTTGGTTTTAGTACTAGAAAGCTAGATTATGCTTGTTTTATGTGACTCCAAGGACTGAAACTATTGAGGCCTGCCAGCTCACTTGCAGACAAAAACTGCCAAAGGTCAGAGCTGCCTCGAGGGGGAATAGATTACTTACACGTTTCTATCCCCGGCAGAAGCGCTTTCCCTTGTCACTTAGTAGTGATGCTGGGCAGATGATTCAAGTCTCAGAAGTAATGGGATAATAGACTTGGCGAGCATTTTCAGGACTGCACAGTGTTTGTTTTGGCATCTCTTTGAGTTATAAAAATAACAAATTTGAGAAAAAATGAGGTCGATGCCTTCATTTTTTACAAACAAGAAAATGACTTCAGAGCTAACTTAATTCAAAGTCATTCATTGGGCCAGTAACAGAACTGTGACGACGGTCCCAGTCTTAACAACTGGATTGATATCCGATAATCCCTTCTGTATAAATTAACAATATTGACATATTGTGATGGAAAATAAGTAAATAATTACGAAAGTAAATTTTACTAAAAAATAAATGAGTGAAACAAGAAATATTTCATTGCTCTAAGTGCTTGAAATGATGGTGTTTACCACTCTAAAGTTGCACACTCCAGAAATACCACACTTCACTATGTAATTAATGTACACCACATTCAGGCTTCTGTTTTCTTTAAATACCAGTTACTTGTCAATAATGCATTTGTATTTCTTAAGTTTAAAAATTAAAATGTTAACACAATGTAAAAAATATTTATGAATCATGCAAAGTTACTTAAAGGTTTAGTGTTCTAATATGTAATAGATTTTGAAAGTCAAGGAATATCATATATTAATACTAAACGTGTGAGGTGTGTTAGCCATTCCACATGTCTAACAAAATCATTAAGTCAATTATAAAGTAAAATATACTGAGTAAACATTTTCTTTCTAATCCTAATTTTATCAGAATATGACCTTAATAAAACAAAATTCAGGGGCAGCTTGGCCACTTTCACTATACAAAAACAAATATTTTAAAAATTAAACACCTCTTCCCTAATTTTTACTAATAGAAAAGCATTCTTAAAAAGTAACTTTTTAAGTAAAGTTTCCTTTACAAGACCCAGATTATTTTCTAATTTCCTCTTTAGAATCTCTTCATAATGTACAATACGGCATCATTTTAGGTCTAAAGACTAACTTAAATCACTGATCACTGCTTTTAATAAAGCCAGATCTATGGCAAAGGCCACATTCTTGGTTATAGGGATGGCCAAGTAACTTGTAAGAACAATGAAATAAAGCATTCAAATTTAGATGTTAGCCTGTTCTGTGCTGTAAGACCTCTCTGTTACCCTAAATTGCTCAGTAAATTCTCAAGACAACCTTGTAATAATGGCATTTGAAAATAAAATAAAGAACAGCATATCCCAGTGAAGAATGAAGAAGCAGGGGAAGCATGGCCTTCTCTGAGTATCTAGGAGAATATTGCTGGGCTTTCCATGACGACTGGATTCTGATTTTGGCCATTGTGTCAGACAAGAGAAAGACCCAGAAGGTTGGGAAAGCAAGACATATTAGACCTTCAGAATGCAGTTATACATTAGCAATAAAAAATGAGGGGAGCCAAGGGAACAGATCCCAGGAGGGCTAAGCAAAAGTGAGAAACCCAAAAAGAAGGCGAGAGGAAATCACGAAGCCGCTAAGGTGTAGAGAATAACATAGAAAAGAACTGCAACAAACACTGAGAGAGGTTTCCAGAAAGTCACACGAATGGGAAGAGAGGGAAGGGATATCAAGACATGTTATGATGGAAAACTGTTCCCAAATTATTCTGGTATTTTTTAGTTTTCAAATAATACACAACTTTATGTTTTTAAAATTTTGAACAAAGTCACTAAAATTGCATGAATAAAAATATATGAAAATGCTATAAGATTATATGGATTTAAACACTTTTTATATTTTTGAATTTTTTGGTGTATATGCAATATAATTTTGTATCAAATAAAGATTTTAAATATATGTATTTCTACTTACCTGCCTTTACATTTTTTAAAAAAATAGATGTTATTTTTTAGGACAGTTGTAGATTTGCAGAATTACTGAGCAGGTATACAAAGATTTACATATACTCCCTCCTCCCACACATTCCTCTTTCGTTAAATTTTAATGTTAAAAGTCTTTATTTTCACGTCACAGCACCTTCGATAGTTGAGAGTTAGGGAAAACAGTTCCATATAGACAGAAATAGAGGAAGACACAAACGTCCCAAGACTTGGGAGTATGTACACTTCATCAGCTCTTACTCAGTGCAATGGCACGGAACGAGCCGCTGAGTCAGATACAATGCAGTAAACAATGAATTTGAGAATGTGATGGGAAGGAAGGCTTTCAGAGGAAGACTGAGCTAGCATTAATTCTGCCTCTGGCACTGTTGTTTTAAGGTTTTATACTACTTGTAAAGCAGTAAAATAATATTTAAAGGGGGTCAGAGATACATTAAGGGTGTACGGGGGGGGCCATAAAAACTAGAATTACCTTCTGGAGGGTAGGCCCCTTGTAAGTGAGTGTTCTAGGAACCCATCCGTATCAGTGTACCAGCTGGTGTTGTTGTGAGACCCTGTGGTCGGCTCCAGTGAATTTTTTTTGAATACTCAACGCATTTGCCCGTTTCATGATGGGTGATTTACAGGTGCCCCTCCCACACTGCACTGAGTGTTCAGCAGTTTTTGACCAAAAATGGCATGACCCCAGCACCCCACCCTCCCTATTCACCATATCTCTTTCCAAGGGACTTTTTTTTATTTCCCTGGATGAAAAAGTCCTCAAAGGGAAACATTTTGCCATGTGGAAGAAGTGAAACAAAAACAGCAGAAGCACTAAAGGCATCGATGTCAATGAGTTCAAAAATTGTTTTGAACAGTGGGAAAAAGTCTCCATAGGTGTATTGTATCACATAGAGAGCACTTTGAAGGAGACTGAAGTTTACACATGTAAGAATAGATACACAGTTTTTACAAATAAATTCTGGATTTTTGAGGTCCCCCATTAAAAGTTCTTTAAAAGAGGTCTAAATAATAAGACAATATAAAATGAAATCATAAAAAATACACAACACAAAAATAGACAGAAAAAGATGGGGAAAATAACAAAGAACAGATGAAGTAAACAGAAACAATACCAAGCTGGTAGATTTAAACCCAACCATATCAATAATTACATTAAGTAATGTTACCAACCCAGTTAAAAGATTGAGATTTTCAGACTGTATAAAATAGTGACTTCCAATTACATGCTGTTTACCAGAAACCCAATCCACTTTAAATGTGGTCCATGTGTCTTTGTATGCATATGTATATGAATAAATGTCATATAAATATAAATATTTTAAATATAAAGATATAGATAGCTACACTAAGGAGGGTAAAAGATATGCCACGGAAACAGCAATCAAAAGAAGTCTGGAGTGCCTATAGTAATATCAAAGTCTGATTCCGAACACAAGTGTTACCATGGTAAAAAGGACATTACTGTAACAAAGGGGGCAAATCTCCAAGAAGAAATAATAGGGATTCAAAATGTATAAAGCAAAAACTAATAGAACTGAAAGTTGATATATACAAATCTACAGTTATAGTTAGAGGTTTTAATACTCTTAATAATTAATAATACAAGTAGATTAAGTATATATAAAAACACCTGAACGATACTATCAACCTAGTCTTTTACAGGATATTCCACTCAAAAACAAACAAATACACATTCTCTTTAAGTGTGCAGAGAACAAGATAGACCATAATCTGGAACAACAACAACAAAAAAAACCCTCAATGAATTCGAAAGGACTGAAGCCATACAATATATGTTCTTTGACGACAATGGAATTAAACTACGAATCATTAACAGAAAGATATATGGGAAATTCCCCAAATACCTGAAAAGAAGACGCATTTCTCAATAACCCAGGAGTTAAAGATAAAGTCACAAGGGAAATTAAAAGCTTAACCTGAAAGCTCTGTTGTGCAGGACTGTCCTGCACTTTTTGACTACATTAAAAACAGAAACCTTAACCACCAGCCCATAGTCTTTAAGAGCTACTATCTGATATTGCACTATTTCGGACTGTCTAGAGCCACTGGTATTGCCAATCTGGTTCAGGGGTCACTGTGAGGGGAAAACACGTTTTTAGCTGGTCTGTCATTTTGCATGCAGAGCTTTAAACGACTCTGAGATTCTCTGCATCCCTCCTTCAACATTTCATTACTGAGTCTCCTCCCTAAAGGCTCTAAGAGTCAATGATCAGGTTGGCTAGCAGGTAACAGGGCTCGTGGTCTATGAAGTCCCTACCTAAGTGCAGCTACTCATTTAGGTTTAGATCAGTAAATATGTGAACCTATGCCAAAAAAAAAAAAAAAAAAAGGCAGCGATGTCTAAATTCTCAAGTATCTTTCCAGTGTTGTTCACCTCTGTATCTCCAAGACTAAGTCCAGGATCAGGTGCAAATGAATATACAATAATTATTTGTTGAATGGATGCTTTCCTAAAGTCTTCCCCAAATGGTTAGTGCTTAATAAAATGGTTAGTATAATAAAAGGGTAAAGCTAAGGACCTGAGAGAGAACTGGCATAGGTACTGTTAGGCAGTCCCTATGAGGTACTACCAGGTACCTAATACCTGTAAGCTTTGTAAAACCACAGATGCACACACTCCACCACCAAATTTACAATCTACTGACTTGGAATCTCAAAGAGTGAGTTTTGTTTGTTTGTTTGTTTTGTTTGCAATTCTTTCTACAGGTGAAAGAATTGTAGCAGTGAACTGTTACAGAGGCAGTGCGCACCTTGAGCAGTGAAAGTAGGTAGTACCACCATGTTCCTTCCCAGAGGAACACCTCAGCAGCAAGCCCCCACAGCTCTGAACTGTGTCTGTGAGCACCTGTGCTTCAGCTCTCTTTATTTTGTGTGGCCGTTAGCAAGATGTTTGGTCTAAGTTATCAGAGGCCTAAGAGAGCTCCTCAGGAAGCTCATTGCATAAAACTGGACATAATGAAAGGTTTCGATCAAGGTGAAGGAAATGAGGACACTGGGCACGCATTGTACCTTCCTGCATCCACAAATATATTGAGTTTTGAAAGGGCACATAAATTTAGAGCAGATTTTCAGGATGTTTTCAGTGCCTACAAAGAACTCTATGGTAGAAAAATGAGGCAAAGAAGTCAAGCATACTGTCATATTTCAAGTCTTCTGTATCAGCCACACAGATGACAAAGCTTGACCTTCGACATCCAGTCGGGCAGACACAGAAGGTGTAGATGTTAGTAACACGCCTGTCCTGATGGCGTCAAACGACAAGGAGAGGCTAATAAATAGATGGCCCTTTTCCTCTCTCTCCTACACCCCAGTCTCCTATACCATGTACCACCCCGACCTCAATCGACTTAGCCTAACAGCACTCGCTCTCAGCCTTCCAGCGTGCTCGCTGCTTCCCAATTCTGGTTCAGTGAAACTACACTGCATATACATTATTTCTACCTTATCCAGGCTGCGTAGTCATCAAATCAGTCCTGCTTTTATTATATGCTAGTGTTATTTTTATGTGCTATTTGGTAGGTTCTTCTCAGGTTCTGGGAGTGTTCAAATTTTTCCATGTAAATTAATGGCAGTTGCTTCATCACTTTAACACCATCTCCGCTAAAGAAAGATTCCTAGGAATGCTCTATTTTCAGATATAAGGAAAATACTCTATGGTTATATTAAAGTCAGCCAGTTTCAGTTAACTCTTGCCTTTCTTCCTTGCTTCCCCATTTTAGTTAAGTCTGCTAAGTCTGCTATAACCTCTAGTATGAATGTAGGTCTCCTGAGTCCTTTCCATTTATTTTTCCATCACTCTAGATTCACAGCCCCCACTGGTCTGCTTCCAGATGCTCATTCATTCATCATGTAGGCCACCACGTCTCAGTCTGCTGAAGTACTGTCCTCCCTAGCATCTCTTGCCTTCGAAGAGTCCCCCATAGGGCTCTTAAAACCTTTAGGCTGAACCCAGGCCCCAATCTACCTTACACCTGCACCACACAACGCAGCAGTCCCACCCTGTATCCTTTTCACCTTCGTTCATTCTCTAGGGTTTGCTACCTCCCTTATCAATGTTCTGAGACCTGCTCAGACTGTGAGACCCAACTGAAATGTCACCTTGGTGTAATATAAAAATCTCTCCCTCCTTCTTTATGAAACATTCCCATGATCCATTAAATTATTATGCCTCTTATATACCCTCTATATAACAAGTTGATGGACAAATAAATGAATAGATTTTAGTATCTTTAATGAATATGAAATCAATTTGAAGAATAAATTTATGGCAATAACACAAGAACCTTATTTTTAAGAGAATAGGGAAAAATAGATTCTATAATTTCTTGATAAATGAAAGTTTCAAAAGAACAGTAAAAGAAATCTCTGGTCAATGTGCTCAGGGCTCTATGTGAAACTCAGCTTCTCTTTTAAAAAAGATCTACATTTACAGGCCATATCACAAAAAGGTCCTGGATATAATCAGGCAATTTTTTGATTCTTTAATAATTGACACAAATAAGTACTCTAACAAGAGAAATGTGGGTCTGGGAGATTTCAGTCACCTAAATGGCAAGGTGTTGAGCGATGCAATTTCTCTGGGAAGCGACTGCATCCCATTGATTTAGTCTCGCAGGCCTATCTTCCCCGAGCGGCTGTCTGTGTCCATCTGATTTACTAAGCAATTACAGGGAGCGCCTAACACTTTAATTCAAAGCAGAACTCCTCCTCTGCCTGCAATTATTTGGAGAGAACATACTTAAACCGTTACTTTTCTGTACTTCAATCTGTCACATCTGAGTGCTCACGTGGTTGCTGTTTAGGAAGTAAATCACAGAGTTGTTGGCTTCATGTATTATTTTTGTACTAAAAAATGGCACACACACAGAATGCATGGATAATTTTACACTAAAATCACATCATACATGTACATTTTTAATAGTATAGTCCCAAGGTAATGATCACCCTCTGTAACTGGTCACTCTTTTCTTCACCCATAATACTTTTTTTCAAATTGCCTAAGTATTTTAGGAATATAGAGATACAGTAAACACCACATAAAAAGTTGCCAGAGTACTCATCTGTAGTTCAAAGGAAAATCATAAGGCCTTAAGCAACTGATACAGGACCTATGAAAGAAAGGCTGAAGGAACTGGGTTATTCACTTTTTAATAATTTTCTAAATGTCTTTCTCTTTCACCGAAGAACTAAAGTAAGGGTACAATAAAACAAACTGATTAAATAACAGCATACTCTTGCCTAGGATAGAATTAAACATCATCATAACCAATTTGGATAAATTTAAAAAGGTATTGTTTTGGAGAGAAATGATAAATCCTGGAATTAATAATTTAATTTTCAGATAATAATGCATGCGAGGAAATAAAAGTCACAAGAAACTTTCTCTCTAACATGCAAGGTTTTAAAGAGAAAATCCAGATTTAACAGTAAATAAATCTTTTGAAATTTATGTTAAGGCAAATCACTTATTTACATTCTAGTTTCTAAATCCAGTTCCACTAATAAATAAAGTTAGAGAAAATCAAAATTATAGTTAATAACAGTCAAGATGAAGACAAATAATCTAATTTCAAATCTAATATTTTCTTAGAGCATTACAGGTCAAGCAATAAAGTAGAAAGTAGGCAATGTCATCATTTACACACATATATGTTTCTATATTATATATTAATGTATAAGTTATTATTATTTATCAGTATAAAAGAAGACGTTTAGTGGCAATGAAAAACTTGCCTACACACGACAATTCTATCTGATACCAATAACTCACACGTTGTTACCAAAAACTGTTTTCAGAGACTTAAGACCACCAGACTCTGAACAAGATCTAGGGAATTTATAAAGTGAAGAGTTTTATATATGGGACATGATACGACTGCTGTACCAGGTGCAGAATTTAAAAAGATATGACTGTGAAGATTAAAGCTCCAGAAATGTATCAAGAACTGATCACTAATTATACTGAAGTGACCAGACTAAGTGAATAAAATGTGACAGAATAAAAGTAGCTATTGTCACCAATGGGGAACCCAAGGAAATACAGTGACATGGCACTGCAAAAGGTTTTCCAAGTATTTAAACAATGAGAAGACTTGTATAGCTAATGCAGAAGGAACTGTATACTCCAAAACAATTAAAATGATACACAGTTAAGACACTAGAATAAAAGTGTTAAAAATTATACATATTTCATTAAAAAAACATTGTTGACAGGGCACAAAAAGATACAAGTGTGCATTATAATATGTTCTTCAAAAAGGGTAGGATTGTTACGAGAACTTAGTAACACAGACCCTGTAGAAACAGTGTGACAATGAACCCCGAAGTTGAGAGGTCTGGGTTCCAAGCTTCACTCACAAACAGGTGATCTTTTACAAACCATCCATTCAAAAAAGTACTGAAAGAGTATGACATGCCAAGTTTTACCCTGACTTTTGAGATATAAGGTAAAACTCTTTCATTAAGTTCACAGTCCAGTGGGGGCGGGAGATCAAATGAATGAAAGTATAAGATTCTAAAATAGGAGAGATTTAATACAGTGTGGCAAGTGTTAACACAGAGGCCTGCATCACTGCTAATGAAGCGTGTTGGGTAAACAGTCTCTGCTTGGGAACTAGGAGAGAAGGGGTTAAGGAAAGGAGAAACAAAAAAGATAAATAAATATTAAAGCAAGTGTTAAAAAGTAGGAATTTATCAGGCAGAGAATATATGGAGTAAAATTGAGGCAGGAAGAAAATACAAGGAAATTTAAAATATGTATATATATTTATATATATGTCAAAAAAGCAGTTTGGTATGGTTGGAGTAAAGGGTACTTGTAGTCACATGACAGGGCTCTAGATATTTCCCTGGAGATGCTCTGAAGACACGTAAGCAAACAGATAACATAAGTATATGATATAGAAAGAGGGCTATGGATGAATTAACTGGAGGAAAAAAGTAACTACCAAGAGGAAAAACTTTTAGAAAGCTTTCTGCAAAAGCTCAAATAAGACAGTACAAAGGCCAAAACCGAGACAGTGGGAGTGAAGATGTAGACTGAAGATACAGGTTATTAGGAGCCATGAGAAACGGAGTCAAGCGTTTACATACTAAATCTGAGGTGCTGTGAAATCTCAGATTTAGCGATGTCTTGCTAGGCATTTGGCTATACCTGTCAGAAACTAAGTAGAGAGTCTGGCTATAATTGAAATTTTTGAAATATTCACCATCATTGGAATAATGGAAGATATGTCAAAAATGCAATCACCAGACACCATGTAAAATGAAGAAAGGAGCTTGGACAGAAAGTTAAGGAGTACTAACTGTGCAGGGAAGGCAGGCAGAGGGAGGGGAGTCTATATAAAAGAATTTTGCAGAAAGACAGGAGAATACCTACAAGAATACCATGTCATGAAAGCCAAAGGAAAGGAATCAATGAAGAAAAAGAAGTTGAAGATACAGAAGAGTAGGAAATAAAGTCAAGGAGGTTGGGATACAGGGTAGCGGTAGAAACATTAGCTTCAGAAGGAAAAGGGAAGCCCTTCTGCACCGTGAGGACAGGAGGCGAGCAAAGGGCTGGGGAGGGGCGAAGCCGAAGGACGTGACCATTACCAGTAAGTTACAGGTTGCAGGTCACAAAGTGCAGGCATTTCTGTGTGGTGGCTCCTGTTTGCTATGCTGTGCAGGAGAAGAGGTCATTTGTTAAACATGGAGAAAGAGAAGGGGTGATGAGATCTGGGGCATGAGGAAAATGGAAATTGGTATTTATTAAATTCATGTTAAATTTTGTAAAAAAAAAATGTAATTTTACCCATAATCTCACCATACCAAAAAAAAACCCCAAAAAACCCAACATGCCTATTTTGTGTTCTTTTAATCTCTAGCTATCTATCCCTAAAAATAAAGTAGTATATCCTTTCTCCTAAAATAGGTTTTATCATCCTATGTAATTATCTTGTAACTTATAAAAGATACATACTATTTTCTGTTCTACTGATCTGCTACAGTTTATCATAACCTCCTATACAATTGTTACACTGTTCTTATTTTTGGACTTGTGTTTTTAGTATGTATGATTTTTCTACTATATAGTTATAAATATTCTTTTATATATATAGCATTCTTCTTTGACTATTTCCTTGTACTAAATTCTGAGGCAGAAGTTACTATGATACAAGATAAGGATATATAACTAAGACAGTTGAAACAAGAAAATTCATTTTTTTAATGAAAGAGTAGAGTTATATAAAAATTATACTAAACTTGTATAAGATACTTTTTTTTGTTTCATAAATTACTTTATTGTTGTTCAATTACAGTTGTCTGCATTTTCTCCTCACCACTCCCCTCTACCCCATCTAAACCCCCTCCCTCCCTTGCTTCCACCCTCCCCCTTGGTTTGTCTGAAAATCAAAAATATTGTGTTATTTTCATTAGTTGTTTTCTTCTTAAATATTTCAACTGCTTATCCAGTAGCAGAAGAGTGCTAGAGGTAGAGTATTACACATGTGTCTATATGTGTCATACAAAACACACATACATGCAAAGCTATGAACGTGAACGAAATCACCTGGAGATTAATTAACAAGTGAGAATGGCACTGGGGGTCAGAAAGCTCATGAATACAATTCATGTCGCAAGGGCCACTGAAGGAAACAGCTGGGTAAAGACTCAGAAGCTAATCAATGGAGTAAAGCAAAGGGTATGGTACCATACAGGGTGTGGCACAAATAACGCCCCTCTTTAATTTTTTATTATTTACTTTTCTAAAATATATTCTACTGATTATGCTATTACAGTGATCCCATTTATCCCCTTTTATTTCCCTCCACCCTGCACACGCCCTCCCACCTGTATTCCCCCCCTTAGTTCATGTCCATGGGTCATACATATATAAGTTCTTTGACTTCTACATTTCCTGTACTGTTCTTAACGTCCCCCTGTCTGTTTTCTACCTGCCAATTATGCTTCTTATTCCCTGTACCTTTTCCCCCATTCCCCTCCTTGCTGATAACCTTCCATAGGATCTCCATTTCTGTGATTCTGAAATAACACCCCATTTAATTACAAAATCTTTTCTTACAAAATCATAAGCATGTAATTCTGTAACATAATAATACCACACTCAAGCACACCATATGACATTTTAGGTGAAATGTTCAGATTAAAGTTATAAATCACTACACCCATGTTATTACCCTATGAACCACACTCAAGCAGACCTTCCTTCTGCCGGACCCTGTATATCAAAGTACCTATTTCAAAACAAAGCAAGTAAAGAAGCACAGTGTCTTCTAGCGCCATGGAGTTACCCCAGGAAGCCAAATTAAGAGTTCTTAACCTGCCAACAAATTTCTTTCAAACTGGAGTGAAAAGAAGACCCAGACAATTACTTTATATCCTTACTTGCTCTGTTCTGACCAAAATTAGATTAACATTCCGTCAGATGGTCAGATGTAACTCAACTGACTCTGTGTTACCCAAGGTCAAACTGTAACTGAGCCAGGACGAGGCACTCCATGCCAATACTGAAAGTGAAAACCCAATGCTGCAGAACTTTTACAAACTATACTTCGGCAAGTTTCTTTCTCTTTCTTGCCATGTTTTCATAGGTATAAATAAGCTTTGTACTGTTTTTTTTTTAACCTGGTTTCCAAAGTTTAATAAAAATCAAAGATTAGAAAAACTGTACATAAAAATGTTAATTTAGCTTCCACATTGTCTTCACACATACACACAAATCAAAACATGGTATCATTTCGTTAAACCTGTAGCCCGTGACCACAGTGGCACCCAGGCCAAGGAATTCAGCTCAGCACTGGGGTGGAGCATGGCACCTGTGCCTGCAAACGGAGCTTTAAAACGGGCACCCACGGGGCACTCCTGCTGTCCCTGCAGTGGTGTCCTCAGTGCAGAGGTAGTCAACATTGCTGAAGTGTAGCTTTGTACTAGTTTTATTGGGACAACTTCATGACTTCATCGCCAATAGAAATGTATTTTGTCAAAGCTAACAGACATTAACCTTTTTGGACCTTTCAGTCTATCCGTACTTTGTTTCCTTATATAGCTACAGTGATATACATCCTTGTACAACTCTAGTGATATACCTCAAAGTGAGAGTACAAAATCAGACACTTTCTAGGTTGTAAGTAGTAGGTGAGGTTTATCTAATTACTGAACAAAGCTTTCCTGATTTACTGACATGTCATTTATGAGCAGTGGTTACTGAAAGAAAAAAACAAAAGAGGACAATGGAGAAAAAAAAATAAGCTTTAAAGAAAAAAAATAACATTGTTGTGAAGATATAATAGAATGAAGTGATTTGTATATAACATACAGTGTAAAAAGGGAAAAAGACCTTGTTCCTAAAATATTTATTTATGTATTTAGAAAACATTCATATAATAGAATTCAGTGCTTGGTCACTCTTCCCCTACATTCCTATCCTAACTTTGGTTTCTTTTTAATGAATAAAAGGAGTCAGCAAAACAAAATGCCACCATTAAATCATTTTGCAACATTTTGTGTCAAAAATGTAATGGGAAATGCACACATCAAGGGAAAGGTTACTGTTCTTCCAGAACATCTTTTCACTTGGTTCATGGCTCATTCTTCTACATAACTGTGCAGGCACTACTGATGGCTTTCTCTCTCGGTTTAATGTGGCATTTGAAGGATTACGGCATTTTC
>PVJI01012618.1:0-50937 GCA_004026765.1 Micronycteris hirsuta | reverse complement strand
TCCCCCTTAGTTCTGTCCATGTGTCCTTTACAGTGGTTCCTGAAAACCCTTCTCCCCATTGTCCCCTCCCCCCTCTACCCTATTATTAGACTGTTCTTAATTTTTGCAATTACAAACAATGCTGCAAATCAACAACCTGGTACATATGTATTTTCATTTTGTTGGAGGTGTATCTTCAAGGCAGATTCTTATATTTGGAATTGGCGTGTCAAAAAGTAAATATATACATAATTTTGTTAGGTATTGCCAAATTCCCTTCCTGAAAGGTTGTTTCAGTTTGGATTCCCATTAGCAATGTGTCTTCTCCCGTAAAGCCTCACAGTGTTTGCTACACTTTTTAAATTTTGTAAATCTGATAGATGAGGAATTGTATCTCAATCATTTTCATTAGCATTTTTTTAAAAGATTGTATTTATTTATTTTTAGAGATGGGGAGGGAGGGAGAAAGAGAGGGAGAGTAGCATCAAATGTAGGGTTGCCTCTGGCACGCCCCCTACTGGGGACCTGGCCAGAAACCCAGGCATGTGCCCTAGACTGGGAATAGAACGGTCAACAGTTGCACAGGCCAGCACTCACTCAATCCACTGAGCCACACCAGCCAGGACAGCATTTTTCTAATTATGCATGACTGGGAGTGTCTTTATATATGCTTTAGAACCTTTTGTGTGTGTGTGTGTGTGTGTGTGTGTGTGTGTGTGTGTGTGTGTGTGACTTATCTATTCATGTCTTCTGTTCTCTATTGAGATTTTGGTATTTTATCCTCAGTTTTCAGAGTTTTTATATTAAGAATACTAGTTTTTAAAATCTATACTATATGTTACAAGTAATTTTTCCTAATTTGTTTGTTGATTTTTGGTGTTGTTTGTTTTTCTTTGCTATACAGAAGTATTTTTATGTAGTCAAATATCAAACTTTTATAGCAGCTGGATTTTGAGTCACAGTTAGAAAACCTTTCCTCACACCCACGTTAAAGAAGAATTCACCTATTTCTCTTCCAGTATTTGTAGAGGTTCAAGTTTTATGTAGCGCGATTCCTAACCCATTTGGAGTTTATTCTTGTGGATGGATTATAAGGTATGGGTCTTTGTGTATTTTTCAAATGGCTACTCCGTTATCATAACCCCATTTTCAAAAACATCCACCTTTGCCTCCAATAATTTTAAATGTCACCGTTATCGTATATTCAATTTCCACATGTATCTGAGTGTATTTCTAGATGTACTGTTCCACTGGTCAATTTGTCTGTTCTTCCTCCAATACTACACTGTTTTATATAGTGCAATATCACAAGCAGGACATGGGCATTGATACAATCCATCCAAAACAAAATTCCATATTGAGTTTTGAAAGTTCTTTATATATTTTACATATGTGTCCATTGTCTGATATGTAATTTGGAAATACTTTCTCCCAGTTTATAGTTTGTCTTTTCATCCTCTTAAGAGGTTCTTTCCCATAATGTTTATTTTATGGACCATACTTTTGCTCTCTAGCCTAAGAAGTATTTACTATGTTGAGTCTTCTAATCAGTGAATGCAGTATGTCTATTTATACAGATTTTCATTTCTTTCATAAGCATTTTGTAATTTTCTGGATACAGATCCTATGTGTATTTTCTTAGATATTAATCTAAGTATCATATTTTCTTTGGAGCAATTATAAGTGGTTCTCTGTTTTTTACTTTTTATTTTTATTATTTTTAAAGATTTTATTTATTTATTTTTAGACAGGGGGAAGGGAAGGAGAAAGAGAGGGAAAGAAACACTGATGTGAGAGAGAAACATCAATCAGTTGCCTCTCATATGCACCTAGTCCGGGGACCAAACCCCCAACTCAGGCATGTACCCTGACTGGGAATGAACTGGCAACCTTTCACTTTGTGGGACAATGCCCAACCAACTGAGCCACAACTGGTCAGGGCTGTATTGTGTTTTTTAAACACAGTTTTATTGATACAATTCACATACCATAAAATTCATTTAAAGTGATAAATTTAAAGTGTTCGATTCAGTAATTTTTAGTATATTCAAAGAATTATGCCACCATCAGCACTATCTAATTTCAGAATGTACTAGTTGTCCCAGAAAGGAACCATATACAAATTACCAGCCATTCCCCATGCCTCTTTACCCTCAACCCCTAGCAACCATTAATCTGTTTTGGGCTCTATGGATGTGTGTATTCTGGAAATTGTTATAAATGGAGGCATGTAACAGATAGCCTTTTGTGACTGATGTCTTTTCCTTACCATAATATTGTCAAATTTTATCCATGTTTTATCATGTATTAATACTTCATTCCTTTTTATTGCCAAATAATATTCCATTGTGTGGATATACCACTTTCTGTTCATTCACCATCTGATAGAAATTTGGGTTGTTACTATTCTTTGACTATTATGAATAACACTGCTATGAATATTCATGTACAAGTTTTTGTGTAGACATAGCTTTTATTTCTCTCAGGTATATACCTAGGAGAAGAATTACCAGGTCATATGATAAGTCTATGTTGAACATTTTAAGGAACTGCTGAAATATTTTGCAAAATAATCGTACCATTTTAGATTTCACCAACAATATATACGGGTTCCAATTCCTCCACATCCATGTCAACACTTGTGATTTTCTGTCTGTTTCCTTATATCCACTGAAGTTGAGCATTTTTTCATATGTTTATTGGCCATTTGTATATCCTCTTTGGTGAAATGTTTACTCATATTATTAGGCCACTTTTAAATTGGGTTATTTGCCCTTTTGTTGTTGAGTGAATGTTCTTTCTGTATTCTGGATACTACACCCTTATCAGATATATGAATTGCAAATATTTTCTCTCATTCTATGGGTCATTTTTCTACTTTCTTGATGGTATTATGGGTCATTTTCTACTTTCTTGATGGTATTATTTATAGTATACAAGAGTTAACTGATGAAGTCTAATGTATCTAATTTTTCTTTTATCACTTATGCTTTTGATGCCATGTCCAAGAAACTATCACTTAATTCAAAGTCACAAAGATTTACTGCTATGTTTCTTCCAAGAGTTTGGTCATTTTAATTCATACATTTAGGTCTGTCTTCTATTTTGAGTTAATTTTTGCATATAGTGAAAAAGGAATCCAACATCTTTTTTTCACATGTGAATATCCAGTTGCCACAGCACCATTTATTGAAAAGACTATTATTTTGTCTTAGCACCCTTGGTAATTTAATAATAGTTTGTTGAGGATTTTGCATCTTTATTCATGACTGGTTTTGCTCTCCAGTTTTCTTTTTTGTTTGGTTTTTATGTCAGGATAATACTAACCTCATAAAATGAATAGGGAAATGTTTCCTTCTCTTTATTTTCTGAAAGAGAGTGTGTAGAATTGATATTTATTCATTTTTAATGTTTGGTAGAATTCAGCAATGAAACCATCTGGGTTTGATGGGGTTTTTTTTGAGAGGGAAGTTTTAAAATTATGAATTCATATTTCTCAACAGTGACATAGCTATTCAAAAATCTATTTTGGTAGCGTGTGCTTTGCAAGGAATTGGTTCATTTCATCTAAACTGTCAAACTTATGCATGTAGAGTTTTTCACAATATTCCTTTATTAACCTTTTTATGTTTTGTCAGGTGTGTAAGTAATAGCCCCTGGTTCATTTCTGATATTGGTAATTTATGTCTTCTTTATTACTTTTCAGTCTTGCTAGAGGCCTGTTTTACTGATCTTTTCAAGGAACCACATTTTTTATTGATTTTCCTCATTTTTGTTTTAAATTTCATTTATTTCTTTCTTTAAAAAATATTATTTTTTATTTATTTTTAAAGAGAGGGGAAGGGAAGGGAAAAGAGGGAGGGAAACATTGATGTGCAAGAGAAACAACTTGCAAACCAGGCATATGCCCTGACTGGAAATCAGGGGGTAACCTTTCACTTTGCCTGATGATGACCAACCAACTGAGCCACACTGGCCAGGGCTCATTAATTTCTTTTCTTATCTTTATCATTTTTACCTTCTGCTGCTTTGGGTTTATTTTACACTTCTTTTCCTAGGTTTTTGAGGTATAAGCTTAAATTATTGATTTAGTTTATATACTAATTTGAGACATTTTTCCTTTTTGAATGTATGCATTTAGTGTTATACATTTTCTTTTCAGCACTGCTTTAGCTGTGTCCCACATCTTTTTATAAGTTGTGTTTTCATTTTCATTCAGTCCAATGCATTTTTTAATTTCCTTTGAGACTTCTTCTTTGACCAGTGGATTATTTAAGCATGTTAATTTCTAAGTGTTTGAAGATTATCCTGATTTCTTTCTGTTATTGCTTTCCAGTGTGATTTTAAAAACCTACTCTGTGTGATTTCAATTCTTTTCAATTTGTTGAGATGTGTTTTAGGACCCAGGGTATGGTCTATCTTGGTATAAGTTCTATGGGCTCTTGAAACTAATATGTAATCTGCTATTGTTGGGTAGAGTGTTATTTAGATCCTGTTAGTTGATGAATATTGTTGAGTTCTTCATTTTTGTTGTTTCTTACTAGTGGTTGTAGCTATTGCTGAGAATGGGTGTTGAAGTCTCCATCTATAGTGTGGATTTGTCTATGTCTCCTTTTGGATCTCTCAGTTTTTGCTCTATGTGTTTTGAGATTATTGTTTGTTGCATACACATTTAAGATCGATATGCCTTACTAGTGGATTGATTTTTTTATTATTATGTAATGTCTGTCTTCAATAATTTTCTTTCTTCTAAAGTCTTTTTCTGATATTAATATAGCCACTACCACTTTTTTAAAATTAATGTTTGCATTTTATATCTTTTTCCAATCCTTTTACTTTACCTATGCTGTTGTATTTAGAGTATGTTATAAATATATGGGATATAGTTGGGTGATTTAAAAAAATCTACTCTGTTCATCTCTAACTTTTATTTGGCATCTTTATTACCATATAAATGTAAGGTAATTGCTGATATATTCCAACTTAAGTGTGCTATTTTATTACTTGTTTTCTGTTTGTTTCCTCTGGTTTTTGCCTGTTTTTCTTTCCTTTCATTCTTGTGGGTTACTTGGACATAGTTTAGGATTTCATTTTTATTTATACATAGTGTTTTTGACTACAACATTGTATAGTTTTGTTAATGGTTACTGTAGTAACCTGTTAGTGTTACTCTAACAACAGTATACATAAGTAATTTATCACAGTCTACAGTCTACATTTTGTCACTTTGAGGGAACTATAAAAATCTTACTTTCATTTAGATCTCTTTACTTTTCTGACTTTTTAAATATAATCATCTTAAACATTCTTCTAGACACATTGAATATCAAAGGAGATAATGTTATAATTTTTGCATCATTCATCAAATATGATTTAAGGAACTCATAAAGAGAAATTTTAATTATACTTATCACTATTTTTACCTAGCCTTTTTTGGGGGAGGGGAACCAGCTAACGTTTAATTGTGACATTTTAAAATTGCACAAGTGTTTTGACATCTTCTCCCCCATAATTAGCATCTTTAAAATAACAGATAAACACCAATCACAGGTTTAATGGTTTAATAAGTTTACCCCATCAATTTCTATTTGCAGCACCCAATATTCCTTTGAAACATCAAACACACCTGACAGTGGCTGACAGTAAATTTTATACCTACAGAGTTTAAAAATTCAGGTTCTCTGAGCATTCTGTGTTGCAGTGGCCCTTGTCCAGAATTAGTACATCCCTATAGTTGGGGAACTTTAAATGTACCAGTGAAAAGAGCTTTTTCCCCTTTAAGGGGAAGAAAAATCACTCCTTAGAACCCAGCAGATTTGGCTCTGAGGTTTTTCCTCCTGGCCCATCTCTTCAGGCTTAATTTTTGCAGTGGAGCAAGAGAGACCAAAATCTAAACCAAGTTACAAGAAACAAGACAGTGATGACTATAAAGTGAGTGACCAGGAGCAACAGAGATACTCCTTTACCTCCCATATCCAATATATGTGCTTCACAGAAAAACAACAAAAATAACAGGTCCACAAAATACAAAAGCTGTAATTACAAAATCCATTCATCCAAGGGTGGTGGAAGGCAAGAAGAAGAGGGGAGAGGGTAAATGGCACAGGGAGAAAAAGTATTTAAATCAGTCCAGGTATGGGGGCTGGCAAATGCTAGAAAAGAGCTACAGAAAAATCTATGGTCCATTTAGACTCACAGCTGTTAAAAATCCACATATTAGTTTCAGGAATATTGTACCTTACATGCGCTAGAGACAAAAAAGCCCCAATTCCTTAGAAGGAAATATGAAGAGGGCTCTTGGCAGAATGGGGCCTGCCTTCCCTGGTGGGGGAAGTGAACAAGGAAAGAGCTGCACAGCCTCCTCCCAATCCCATTCATCCCCTCAGGATGGCAGGCAAGTCAGTGGCCTGTAGCAGCCTTCAGTTTGGCAGGAGACAAATGTGGTAAAGGGAACTTCTCTGAAAAGGTTGAGCTACTCTGGGTAGACTGCAGGTAGACCATCTTGTGGAAGAGTGTGTTGCTTAAGAGACCACTAAGGAGAGATCCAAAATCACAGAAGAATAGGTGGAAGGTACACTAACCTCCTCCCAGGACCAATCAGGAATTACAACTAAGTTGTAGAGAAATCATCCTGAATAACCAAAAGAACATTAGCTGGAGAGAAACCTTATAATCAAGGACAGACAGAAGAAACCACTTCACCACAACATGACTGGTACAGAGTGTAGAGGAGACACCGGAGGGCTTGGCTGAGCTCCCATGGGCAACAGCTGAAGATCCAGAGAGATATTTCAGCAGCTGGGGAGTTCCCCCTGAGAAGTGTGTATAAACCCCAACCTGGACTCTCCAGCGTACAGCACCAGACCTGGAAGAGAACCCAGATAACATCCAGCTGTGTAAAACAGCAGGGTTTATGTCTGTCAGGGAGAGATAACTGGAGACTCAGAGAGCCTCTTAAAGGACCAATACACAAAATTTCATTTCAGCTGCTTCAGAGCCCTTACCCTGGGCTCTGGCAGAGGGAGGGGAGTGTGGACTGGAGACACTTGAGAGTATGGGGATGGTGGCTCTGGGGAGAGAACTGAGGGAACAGCTGCCAGGATCCTTGTGCTGAGTCATTCTTCATACCTTACAAACCATCTTGTTCAAGCAGAACACCCCCCTCCTGAGGGGAAGCAGTAGCCCTGCCCACAAGAATTACTCTGTCCCACACTGTGGTGCTTAAGCCAGGCTGCTGATTACAGCTTGAGGCTATATCACTGATGAGTTTTAAGATGGAAAATACAAAGGAGCAGCCAAAATGGGAAGACAAAGAAATAGACCTCAAATGAAAGAACAAGAGAATTCTCCAGAAGAAGAATTAGATGAAATGGAGGCAAGCAATTTATCAGATGGAGAGTTTAGAGTAATGATTATAAGGATACTTAACAGGATGAAAAAAGATATAGAAACCATAAAAAAGGACCAGTCAGAAATAAAGAATTCTATATCTGAAATAAATAATGCACTGGAAGGAATAAACAGTAGGTTAGATGAAGCAAAGGATTGAATCAGTGACTTGGAAGACAAGGTAGGAAACAACACCCAAGCAGAGCAGCAAAAAGAAAAAATAATTTTAAAAAATGAGAAGAGCTTAAGAAACATTTTGGAAAACATGAAGCATAACAACATCCACATCATGGGAATACCAGAAGGAGAAGAGAGCAAGCAAGGGATTGGGAACCCATTTGAAGAAATAATGACTGAAACCTTCCCAAATATGGTGAAGGAAAAAGACACACAAGTCCAGGAAGCTTAGAGAGTCTGAAACAAGTTGGACCAAAACAGGCATACACCAAGACACATGGTAATTAAAGTGACAATGCTTAAAGACAAGGAGAGAATCCTAGAAGCCACAAGAGAAAAACAGGTAGTTATATACAAGGGAACACCAATTAGACTGTCATGTGATTTCTCAACAGAAACATTTCAGGCCAGAAGGTAGTGGTCTGAAGTATTCAAGGTGATGAAAAGCAAGAACCTACAACCAAGGCTACTCTACACAGCAAGGCTATCATTTTTTTTTTAATAATTACTTTATTGTAGCAAGGCTATCATTTAAAACAGAAGGAGAAATAAGGAGCTTCCCAGACAAGAATAAGCTAAAGGAGTTTGTTAAAACCAAAGCAGTACTACAACAAATGTTAAAGGGCTTGCTTTAAGAAGAAAAAGGAAAAGAGAAAAGAAAAAAAAAACAGAGAAAAACAGTCTAACAATAAAATGGCACTAAATATGTATCTATCAAAAATCATCTTAAATGTACATGGCTTAAATGCTCCAACCAAAAGACATAGGGTAGCTGAGTAGATAAGAAAACATGCCCCTCATAGATGCTGCTTCCAAGAGACCCATCTCAGATCAAAAGATACACACAAAATAAAAGTAAAGGGATAGAAAAAGATATTTCGTGGAAATGGAAAAGAACAAAAAGTTGGGGTAGCAGTTCTGATACCCAACAAGTAGACTTTAAAGCCAAAGCTATAGTAAGAGGCAAAGAAGGACACTACATAAGGATAAAGGGAACAATCCAACAAGATTATACAACTTTAGTAAACATTCATGTACCCAACACAGGAGCACCTAAATACAGGGTCTGGCAGAAGTAACGCCAGCTTGAGTGTGGTTGGTAGGGTAGTAATATGGGTGTAATAATTTATAGTTTTAATTTGAACATTTCACCTAAAATGTCATATAGTGTGCTTGAGTGTGATATTATGTTACAGAATTACATGCTTATGATTTCATAATAAAAAGGGAGTGTTATTTGTGTTGGACCCTGTATGTAAAAGCAAATCTTGATGGACATAAATGGAGAGATCAACAGAAATACAGTTATAGTTGGGAATTTTAACCCCATTGATTTCAATGCATAGATCGTCCAGATAGAAGATCAACAAGGAGACAGTGGCATTAATCAGCACACTTCAGAGCATTTCATCCCAAAGCAGCAAAATATACATATGTTTTATGTGCACATAGAATGTTTTCCAGGATAGACCACATGTTAGGACAGAAAACAAGTCTCAATAAATTTAAGAAGATTGAAATCATATCAAGCATCTTCTCTGACCACAATGCTATGCAACTAGAAATCAATCACAAGAAGAACACTGAAAAACATGCAAAGACATGGAAACTACATAACATGTTATCAAACAATGAATGGGTCAACAATGAGATCAAGGAAGAAATCAAAAGATATTTTGAGCCAGGCTGATCAAAAAAAAATTTTAAAAAGATATTTTGAAACATATGAAAATGAGAATGAAACAATCCAAAATCTGTGGGACACTGGGAAAGCAATCCTAAAAGGGAAATTCATAACATTGCAGGCCTATCAAAAAAAAAAAAAAACAGGAAAAACCCGAAGTAAACAATCTCACTTCATACTTAAAGGAACTTGAAAATGAACAACAAACAAAGCCCAAAGTGAGTAGAAGAGGGAAATTATAAAGATCAGAGCAGAAATAAACAAAATAAAGTCCTTTAGAATGATGCAAAAAATCAAAGAATCCAAGAGCTGTTTCTTTAAAAGATAAACAAGATTGACAAACCTTTAATCAGACTCATGAAGAAAAAAAGAGAAAAGACCCAAATATATAAAATCAGAAAAGAAAGAGAGAACTAACAACTGACACCAAAGAAATACAAAGTACTGTTAGAAAATATTATGAACAGCTATATGGGAATAAACTGGACAACCTGGATGAAATGAATAAATTCCTAAAAACACACAATCTTCCAAAACTAAATTGGGAATAATCAGAGAATCTGAGTAGATAGATTGCACCTAGTGAAATTGAAGCAGTAATCAGAAACCTCCAACAAAGAAAAGCCCTGTACTGGAAAGCTTCAGAGGTGAATTTTACCAAACATTCTCAGAACTAACACTCACTCTTCTCAAACTATTTCAAAAAAATTCAAGAGGAGGGAAGGCTCCCAAACTCATTTTACAAGGCCATCATTATCCTAATTCCTGCAAGGAAAGGAATTACTGCAAATAAAGACACTACAAAGAAAGGAAATTATAGGCCAATGCCCCTGATGAACATAGATGCTAAAATCCTCAACAAAATAGCAAATTGAATACAGTGCATCAGAAAGATCATACACCATGAACAAGTGGGATTTATTCTTGGAAAGCAAGGTTCATACAACACTGCCAAATCAATAAATGTGATTCACCACATAAACAAAATGAAGGATAAAATGACGTGATCATATCAATAGGTACAGAAAAAGCACTTAATTAAATCCATCGCCCATTTATGATAAACACTCTCAGCAAAGTGGGAATAGAGGAAACATACCTAAACATAATAAAGGCCATATGTGACAAACCTACTACAGGCATCATACTCAAAAACTACAAGCATTCCCCTTAAGATTGGGAACAAGACAGGGATGTCTGTTTTCACCTCTCTTACTCAACATAGTACTAGAAATTCTAGCTGTAACAATCAGACAAGAAGAAGATATAGAAGACCTCCAAATGGGAAACGAATAGATAAAATTGTCTTTACTTGCAAATGGCATGAAACTGTACCTTGAGATCCGCAAAGATTCCACCAAGAAAGTACTAGAACTGATAAATAAATTCAGCAAAGTAGCAGGATACAAAATTAATATCCAGAAATCAGTTGCATTTTTATGTGCCAATAATGAACTGACAGAAAGGGAAGTTAAGAAGACAATCCCATTCATAATTGCTTCAAAAAGAGTAAAATACCTAGGAATAAACATAACCAAGGAGGTAAAAGACCTGTACTTGGAAAAATATAAGACACTGAAGAAAGGAATTGAAGAAGATACAAATAAGTGGAAGCACATAAGTGTTCATGGATAAAAGAATTAACATTGTTAAAATGTCCATACTACCTAAAGCAATCTATAGATTCAATGCAATTCCTATCAAGATTCCAATGTCATATTTTTCAGAACTAGAACCAATATTTCAAAAATTTATATAGAGTCACAAAAGGCCCCACATAGCAACAGTGATCCTGAGAAAGAACAACGAAGTTTCAGGACACACACTACCTAACATCAAACTATACTATAAGGCCATAGTAATCAAAACAGCATGGTACTGGCATAAAAACAGACACATAGATCAATTGAACAGAATAGAGAGTCCAGAAATAAACCCACACTTTTATAGCCAATTAATATTTGACAGAGGAAGCAAGTACATACAATGGGCTAAAGATAGTTTATTCAATAAAGGGTTTGGGAAACCTGGACAGATACATGCAAAAAATGAACCTAGACCACCTTTTACACCACATAGAAGAACAAATTCAAAATGGATCAAAGAATTAAATGTTGGACCCGAAACCATAAAAATCCTGGAAGAAAACAGGCAGTAAAATTTTGGACATTTGCTTGTATCAATTTTTTATTGGATATATCTCCCCAGGCAAGGGAAACAAAATTTAATATAAACAAATGAGATGACATCAAACTAAAAAGTTTTTGCATAGTGAAGGAAATCATCAACAAAATAAAAACACAACCCATAGTATGGGAAAACATATTGGCTGATATATCTGATAAGGGGTTAATATCCAAAATGTATAAAGTACTTACAAAACTCAACACCAAAAAAACAAGCAAACAAATTAAAAAATGAGCAAAAGACCTGAATAGACACCTCTCCAAAGAGGACATACAGATGGCCAATAGACATATTAACATATGGTTAATGTCACTAATCATCAGAGAAATTAAGATTAAAACCACAATGAGATACCATCTCACACTTGACAGAATGGCTATCATCAATAAATCAACAAACAACAAGTGCTGACAAGGATGTGGTGAAAAGGGAACACTTTCAAATTCTTGGTGGGAATGCAGGCTGGTGCAGCCACTGTGAAAAACAGTATGGAGATACCTCAAACAATTAAAAATGAATATGCTTTTTGACCCAGCCATCTCCCTTCTGGTAATATACCCAAAGGAACCCAAAACACTAACTTAAAAGAACATAAGCATCCCTATGTTCATTGGTGCATTATTTACAATTGCCAAGATATGGAAGCAGCCCAAGTGTCCATCAGTAGAAGAGCACATAAAACAACTATGAGACATTTACACAATGGAATTCTATTCAGCTGTAAAAAAGAAGAAAATTTTACTCTTTGCAACAGTATGAGTGGACCTGGAGAACATTATGCTAAGTGAAATAAGCTAGTCAGAGAAAGATAAATACCATATGATTTCACTCATATATGGAATCTAGTGAATAAACTGAACTAGCAATGAAAATAGGGACAGACTCATAAATGGAGAGCAGATGATAGCTAGTGGGAGAGTGGTTAGGGGTTGGAGGGATTGAGCAAAAATGAAAAAGGACTCAGGACATGGACAACAGTGTGGATATTGCTGGGGGCGTTGGTATATGGTGACTAAATGGTAATGAAAAAATACAATAAAGATTAAATAAAGAAAAATAAAAGGAAAGAAGAAAAAAACATTAAGGAGAAGAGGTGCAACTGGTAAAGGTAAGCTTTTCCAGGGGTGTTTGCTTCACTGACACTGATAATGAATAAAGGAAAGGGGACAGAGAAGAGGCAGCCACTGATAATATATGAGGACTGCATTGCTGTGAAAAAAGGCAAGGGCAAACCAAATCCGAAGTAGTAAGGCCAATTCCTCTCTATGTGTGAGAAACACTGGTGCATTTCAATTTCTTTATTGAACTAATGACATTCAAAGCAGTATAGTGAGTAGAAAGGGACATATGCAGGAGAGTAACCCGCAGACCCACAAGGTGGATGGGAAAGAGACTCACAGACATCCTCTGGATGAAGAGCATGAAGCAGAAGGCTGAAGAACAGTGATTTTGCTAATACTAGGGAATGGGTGAGGCTTCCTTCCTGATAGCTTGAATGCCAGATCAGCTATATCTTGAAACCAAATGTAATTCACAACTTTGCTAAGCACAAATGGAAAGCACCCAAAGAGCACTGAAAATTAAGGGTGAGGAAGAATTCCAGCCACAACCAAACATGTCCATGTAGAGACAGATCACCAATAATTTGGGCAGTTATGGACTAAAGTACAGGAATAAACAGTGGATAGAACCAGAGGAGACTGAACCAGAATATTCCACCATTCCAAGTGCTGCACTGGAAAATTCTACTAACAATACGTGGCTCACTCTCTTGTTTCCTGTCTATGCTCTCCACTCTCCTCTGTGCCAGGACACTACCTGCCTTTCTTCAATGTTACTCCTCTCCCTTTTGCTGAATTCGAAGAATAAGATTCGAAATGGTACAAATTGCCCAGATGGAGTCTTTGATTCCCTTTGCAAGGTTCTGGAGAAAGGTTTTGACACTGTTAGCCATCTCTCTTCACCAACCAAACTACCAACTACATAGAGGACAGAGAAGCATCCCAAAATGCTTTAATCATGAAGAACCTGTCAGCTTCGCCACATGGCCCCAGCCCGCCCCGGCTGGGCCCCTGATCCACTGAAGGCTGATCAGATCCTTCTTGCCCAACTGCCCGCTGCTGCCCGGGCGTTTCCATGGCTGAGGCCACTATATTGTCCTGGACATGCTCAGGCAGCATGGGGAGGTGGGAAGTTGATGGGCACCTACCTCAACTGCCCAGGGCAGAGGGGACCTTACCTAGTCTTCATTTCTTCTTTCCTTTATGGAATTTCAAGTTTTTTTTTCTGTTATTTTCTTTCTGCTTAGAGAACTTCCTGTAGCCATTTTTTTAATGCTGGGATTATTATCAACAATGTGTTTTATCAACTTCCAGCCAAGATGGAGGCATAGGTAGACACACTGTGCTTCGTTGCACAACCAAAAGAGGAAAAACAACAATTTAAAAAACAAAAACAGCCAGATCTGACAGAAAACTGAACTGAGTGGAAGTCCGACAACCAAGGAGTTAAAGAAGACACGTTCATCCAGACCAGTAAGCGGGGCGGAGCCGGGTGGAGAGCACTCGGCAAGATACAGTTTATGGAGGTACCGGCAATACTCCAGTTGCCCGGAGGGGCCCGAGGTGGGTGCGCCTGGCCAAAACGCAGCAAGCGCACTCAGCGAACTGGCCTGAGACTGGTGGATTAGGCGGTCCCTCATTCTCGCACAGATAAACCGGGAGGAGAAGCTGGGGAGCAGAACAGACAGCGTGGCCCACGAACGCAGGGAAATAAAGCCTCAAACCACCAATTGAATACACCTGTGGGGGTTGAGTTGGCAGTGGGAGGAACTCCCGGCCTCACAGGAGAGTTTGTTGGGGAGACCCACAGGGACTTGGAACTGTGCAGGCCCGCCCATTCACTCCAGAGCCAGCAAAGAAGGACCCAACTTGCTTGTGGGTAGCTGGGGAAGTGCGGAGAACAGAACAAGCGCCATTGTTCTCTCAGGCCCCGCCCCCACAGACAGCGTCACAACACAACAGTGTGGGTTACCCTGCCCTGGTGAACACCTAAGGCTCCGCCCCTTAAAGTAACAGGTGCACGGAAAAAAAAAAAATAGCCCGAATGAAAGAACACATCAAAGCTCCATAAAAAATACAACTAAGTGACGAAGAGATAGCCAGCCTATCAGATGAACAGTTCAAAGCATTGGTAATCAGGATGCTCACAGGATTCAAAGAAAAATTGTCGCAATTACTTGAACAAATGAGAAGGGATGAGAAGGAAACTGGGAATCAAATCAACGGAGTGGATCAGCAGAAAGAAAAAAACATCCAACCAGAAAAGAATGAAGAAACAAGAGTTCAAAAAACTGAGGAGAGGCTTAGGAACCTCCAGGACATCTTTAAACGTCCCAACATCCGAGTCATAGGGGTGCCAGAAGGAGAAGAGGAAGACCAAGGGGTTAAAAACTTACTTGAACAAATAATGAAGGAGAACTTCCCCAAGCTGGTGAAGGAAATAGATTTTCAGGAAGTCCAGGAAGTTCAGAGAGTCCCAAAGAAGTTGGACCCAAAGAGGAACACACCAAGGCACATCATAATGACATTACCCAAGATTAAAAATAAGGAGAGAATCTTAGAAGCAGCAGGAGAAAAGGAGACAGTTACCTACAAAGGAATTCCCAGAAGACTGTCAGCTGATTTGTCAAAAGAGACTTTGCAGGCAAGAAGGGGCTAGAGAGAAGTATTCCAAGTCACGAAAGGCAAGGACCTACATCCAAGAATACTCTATCCAGCAAAGCTTTCGTTTAGAATGGAAGGGCAGATTAAGTGTTTCTCAGATAAGGTCAAGTTCAAGGAGTTTATCATCACCCAACCTTTATTATATGAAATGTTAAAGGGATTTATATAAGGCATGGAGGGATATCAACAGGGGAGTGGTAGGGGGAGAGAGGGGGAAAAGGTGCAGACAATAACTAGCATAAACAGGGGGAGGTTAAGAATAGTATAGGAAATGTAGAAGACAAAGAACTGATGTGTATGACCTATGGACAAAAACTAAAGGGCGGGGAATGGGGGGATGGGGGTGGAGGGGAAGAAAGGGGGGGAAATTGGACAACTGTAATAACATAATCAATAAGATATATTTAAAAAATGTGTTTTAGCTTTTGTTAATCTGAGAATGTCTTAATTTCTTCTTCATTCTTGAAGGATGTTTTTGCCAGTTATATAATTTTTGAGTTGACAGGTTTTTATTTCAGCACTTGAAAATTGTTATGCCACTTCCTTCTGCAGGAGCAACTCCGTGGTTCCTGAAAAGAAATCTGTCATTTGAAGTGATAGTTCTCTATAAGTAATGTGTCATTATCGTCTGATTGTCCTCAAAAGTTTTTTGTCTTTTCGTTTTTAGAAGTTTAATTACAAAGTGTCTTGGCATGAATTTATTTGGATTTTTCCTGTTTGGTATTATCTTAGATTCTTGAGTCTGTAACTTTATAATTTTTCCAAATTTTGAAAAATTTCAGTCATTATTTCTTTGACTAATTTTTCAATCTCACTCTCTCCTCCTTTTCTGGGCCTCCAACGATACTACTATTGGCTCTTTTGTTGTTGTTCCACAAGTCCCTGAAGGCCTACTCCTTATATTTCTCCTCTTCTTTCTTTTTAAATTTATTTTCTCTCTGTTGTTCAGATTGCCTGAATTTTATTGATATGCCCTCACGTTCATTAATTCTGTCTTCTCTCTTCTTCATTCTACTAATTAGCCCTTCAGTGAGTGATTTTATTTTTCAATTCTATACTTTCCATTGGTTTTGTTTATAGTTTCTATTTCTTGTCTGAGATTTTCTAGTAACTTTTTTTAAAGAATGTCTGTAATTGCCTGTTAAGCTCACATTACCCGGGTAGGGGAGTGGGAGCCTGCTTGGACCTTTGACATATCTGGACAGAGGAATCAGAATGGCCATCTGTTTACCTGGGACTGGAGGTTGAGGGCATGAGATGGAATATCACCTTTCCACTTTACCTAGATGAAACCATAAAAGAGGGATGGCTTTTATTTTGGTGTTGGCTGTAGTAGGGTGGGGATTTCCAAGAAAGTTTTCTTTCACTTAGTCCACTTTTTCCACAGTGCTTTGACTAATTGGGAAATGCTTTTATTGGAGCTTTTATTTTTCTTAACTATACCTGTTAGCAGATCCAGCTTGGAGGTTTCTGCAGCATCCTATCTAAAATATATAGGAGCCAATAGAAAAAGAACACAGGGAACTCACTGCTGTGTTATTCCTCAAGCTAGTTATATTATGTCAGGGCCTTGTTTGTTTTTGCAGCTTGCTTTTTGAAACGTTTCTTTTTTTTTTTTTTAAGATTTTGCTTGTTTATTTTTGGACAGAGGGGAAGGGAGGGAGAAAGAGAGGGAGAGATACATCAAGGTGTGGTTGCCTCTCATGTGCCCTTACTGGGGGACCTGGTTGGCAACCCAGTCATGTGCCCTGACTGGGAATAGAATCGGTGACCCTTAGGCTCATAGGCCAGCACTCAATCCACTGAGCCACACCAGCCAGGGCTGAAAAGTTTCTAATTGTGGTAAAATACATATAATGTGGAATTTATCATCTTAACCACTTGTAAGTATGCATTCAGTATTGTTAAGTATATTCACATTGTTGGGCAATGTGCAGGTGTCTTCATTGTAAGAGGGAGGACCTGGGAGGAATGGGACTATTATCCATCTTGGTCAAAACCATAAGTGTCGTATGTTTTCCTTGCTATTCTTGTATGCTTACATTTCCATATAAAATTTAATATCAATTTGTCTAGCAGCATTAAAAAGCTTGTTGGGCCCTGGCTGGTGTAGCTCAGTGGATTGAGCGCGGGCTGGGAACCAAAGGGTCCCAGTTCGATTCCCAGTCAGGGCACATGGCTGAGTTACTGGCCAGGTCCCCACTGAGGGCCATGTGAGAAGCAACCATACATTGCTGTTTCTCTCCCTCACTTTCTCCCTCCCTTCCCCTTTCTAAAAAATAAATAAATAAAATCTTAAAAAAAAGCTTGTTGTTATTTTATTCAGGATTGAATTTGATATTTATAAACTAAATTAGAGAGAACTGACATTTTTATGTTGTTGAGTCATTCTATTCAAGAGCAAAGAATGACCTTCAGTTGACTCTCGTACACACACCAACCGAGGACTGAACCTGCAGTCTAGGCATGTGCCCTGACTGGAATGATCCCACAACCTTTAAGTTTAAAAGACAATGCTCTAACCAACTGAGCCACACTGGCCAGGGTTTTCATAGAAGTTTTATACATGCTTGCTCTGTTTCTTCCTAAGGACGTTATTTTCTTTGTTATTTTTTTTTAAAGATTTTATTTTTATTTATTTTTAGAGAGAGGGGAAGGGAGGGAGACAGAGAGGGAGAGAAACAGCAATGTATGGTTGCCTCTCACATGGCCCTCATGGGGACCTGGCCTGCAACCTAGGAATGTGCCCTGACTGGGAATCGAACCGGGACTGCCTGGTTCCCAGCCCACGCTCAATCCACTGAGATACACCAGCCAGGGCTCTTTGTTATTTTTTAATATATTTTATTGATTATGCTATTACAGTTGTTCCATTTCCCCCCCCTTTATTCCCCTCTGTTCACCACCCCCCACATTTCCCCCCTTTAGTTCTTGTCCATGGGTCATACATATAAGTTCTTTGGCTTCTACATTTCCTATACTATTCTTAACCTCCTGTCTGTTTTCTACCTACAATTTATGCTACTTATTCTCTGTACTTTTTCCCCCTCTCTTCCCCTCCCACTCTCCTGTTGATAACCCTCCATGTCTTACATAAATCCCTTTAACATTTCATATAATAAAGGCTGGGTGATGATAAACTCCTTGAACTTGACCTTATCTGAGAAGCACTTTATCTGCCCTTCCATTCTAAATGATAGCTTTGCTGGATAGAGTATTCTTGGATGTAGGTCCTTGACTTTCATGACTTGGAATACTTCTTTCCAGCCCCTTCTTGCCTGCAAGGTCTCTTTTGAGAAATCAGCTGACAGTGTTAACGCAACTCTCTTGTGGGTGAATGTCTTCTTTTCTCTTGCTGCTTCTAAGATTTTCTCCTTATTTTTAATCTTGGGTAATGTAATTATGATGTGCCTTGGTGTGTTCCTCTTTGGGTCTCACTTCTTTGGGACTCTCTGAGCTTCCTGGACTTCCTGGAAGTCTATTTCCTTTGCCAGATTGGGGAAGTCCTCCTTCATTATTTGTTCAAATAAGTTTTCAATTGGTTGCTCTTCCTCTTCTCCTTCTTGTACCCCTATAATTTGGATGTTGGAACGTTTAAAGATGTCCTGGAGGTTCCTAAGCCTCTCCTCATTTTTTTTTTTTAATTCTTGTTCATTCATTCTGTTCTGGTTGAATGTTTCTTTTTTCCTTCTGGTCCACATCATTGATTTGAGTCCCAGTTTCCTTCCTTCCCATCACTATTGGTTCCCTGTACATTTCCCTTTATTTCATTTAACATAGACTTCGTTTTTTCATCTGATTTGCGACCAAATTCAACCAATTCTGTGAGCATTCTGATTACCAGTGTTTTGAACTGTGCATCTGATAGGTTGGCTATCTCTTCATGGCTTAGTTGTATTTTTTCTGGAGTTTTCATCTGTTCTTTCATTTGGGCCTTTTTTTTCTCATGTTAAGGGGCATAGCCTTAGGTGTTCACCAGGGCGAGGCAACCCATGTGACTACTTTGTGACGTTGTCTTTGGAGAAGGGGTCTGAGAGGGAACAATGGCACTTGCTCCATCTCTGCTGGCTTTCAGTCACTTCCCCCGGCTACCCACAAGCAAATTGGACCCTTCTGTGCTGATTCCCAGTTGGGTGGGTCTCTCCAATGAACTCTAGGGTGAAGCTGGGAGTTTCTCCTGCTGCTGCTTCAACCCCCACAGGTGTTTTCAATAAGTGGTTTGAAGTTTTAGTTTCCCGTGATGGAGCCCTGGGCTGTGCGGTCTGTTTTGCTCCCCAGCTTTTTTTCCCAGTTTATTTGTGTGCAAATGCAGGACCGCCCGCTCCACCAGCCTCGGCCCTACTGGGTCCAGGTCTGCCAGCTGTGGGTTTCACTGGGTCCACCAGCCGTGGGTCTCTCTGGCCAGCTGCAGAGTTGCCTGCCCCACTCCACAAACCACCACCTTGCCGAGAGCCCTCTCTGCACGGCTCCGCCCCGCCTACTGGTCTGGATGAATGTGTCTTCTTTAACTTCTTGGTTGTTGGACTTCCATATAGTTCCATTTTCTGTCAGTTCTGGTTGTTTTTTGTTTTTAAATTGTTCTTGTCCCTCTTTTAGTTGTACAAGGAGGCACAGGGTGTCTACCTACGCCTCCACCTTGGCCAGAAGTCCTCTTTGTTATTTTTGTAAGGAGGATTTTTTTTTTTTATCTATTGTGTGTGTGCTCTCCCTGGTTGTTTGGGTACATAAGGTAAATAGGTGACTCTTAAATCTATATCTCCAGACTGTCACTTGAGCTCCAGACCCAGATTTGTAATAGTTTATCCTACTGCTTACTTGGCTAGCCCTCTCTCTCATACCTTCAATGCAGTGTATGAAAGGATCAGTTTCTCTTCTTTTCTGCTCACTCCAACCCTCACACCAATAATACCAATACACACCAGAAACTGTGGAGATATTTCCAACTCATCCTTTCACACACAATGAACAGCTAATTGGTCATTCATTCCTGATTCTCCAGCATTTTAGAAGCTGTCATCACAAAATCCCCATGTTAGATGGAATCATTCATGTATACGTGAAGTGTGTGTGTGTGTGTATGTTATCACTTCCTTTCTAAAATCATCATTTTGTGCTTGTTCATCATCCACCTTGAACCCTGAACTCATGACCCTTTCTTGGACTGCTTTTTCATCTTACAATGGTTGTTTTCCACATGTCTTTGTACTTTTAATGGGTTTCTCCTACAACACAGTTCTGGCATGGCTCTACAGGGTTTCAGTACACACAGACTGAAGGCCAAATTTCTTTGCCTAACATCTAGGACATTTTCTGACCTGACCTAGTCTTCCTCTCCCACATTATCCCAGCTACTCTTGAGTGGGGAGGAGGGAGAGGAAAAGAAGAAGGAGAAAAAGGAAGAGAAGGAGGAGGAGGAGAATGAAGAAGGAGCAAGAATACACTAGCTTTCCAAAGACCTGTATCAACATTAGTTGTGGATAATTCTTCCCTGCTCTATCATTGGGGAGAAAGAGAATTGGTAACATCAGCATCTTAGTAAGAAGGCTGTCAGTGATCATTACACCATGCTGTTGAATAAATATAACATCAGTGAACATGAATACAAATCAAAATCTACAATACTGCTTCCTCCATGAACCCCCATAGGGCATTTCTGTTTTCTTGTGGTATTAGTTGCTTGCAGCCTGTGCTATAACTACTTTTAAAAGGTTAATTCCTTTAGGGCAGTGACTGTCTTTGATCCATCTCTGTAGCTTCCATTCAGCCTTCTTTACCTCACTAGGGTCTCACTCAGATGTCACTTTTTCTATAAAGCTTTCTCCAGTCTCCTAAGTCAGTGTTCATTCCACAAACATTTTCTGAGCACCTGCTCTGTGTCAGGTATTTTGGTAAGCACTACATATGAAATTCTGGTGAGGTGTGCTTTTTGCCCTATAGGAGCTTGCTATCAGGTTAGGCTTTATGACTTTCAAAGCTCTTCTGTGTTGGTGTCCAGTGCCATCTGACATGCATCATAGGTCAACCTTTTCCACTGAACACCAAGACTAATGCTCAGCCCAGAGTAAATTCTCAAGAGGTGGATAGTTCCAAACCAAGTGATATTCAGGTTCAGAGAAAGGAGAGGCCCTGTGGCTCAGAGGTAACTTGCAGTGAGGAGGTAGTCATGTAGGGTACAAACCATCTCCATAGACCTTTGCTCAGGCCCTGAGATGGTGAGTTTGATAGCAGTAGGAGGTCTAGAGGGCTAAAGACAGGACAGAGAGGAGTTGGCAAATGTGAAGGTCTCCAGAGGCCATGCTCTGGAACTTTCCCTGTAGGGAGGAGGGTACCACCAATTATTTTGAGCAGGGAAGATGGTAAGATCACTAATTTGCAAAGATTTCTCTGACTACACTATAGAGGATAAATTGGAAAGCAGAGACTAGAGACAGAGGTGGTCCCCTGGGAGAAGGTTATGGCAGGATTCCAGGGGAAAGATGATGAGAATAAACCAGGGCAGTGGAACGACATAGACCTGACAGATGGTTTAGAGGCAGAATCAACATATGGCTATTACTCCAAAGAGAGGCTTAACTGATGTTTTACCTGTACGAAGAAGTGGGCTAGAATCTGTGATAGAAATACTGTCATTAACAACTGTGCAAGGTGTTTAGCTTGGAGACTTGAATGGTATTTTTGGTTGAATTGTTCCCCCATCCTGAATAATATGTTGAAGTCCTAACCCTACAACCTATGAATGTGGCTGTACTAGGAAATAGGGTTTTTGCACATGATATCAAGTTGAGATTATTAAGGTGGGCCCTAATCCAATATGACCAGTGCCATAAAAAGAGGGAAAGTTGGCATAGAGACACACAAAGAGGAGAAGGCCATGTGAAGACAGAGAGAGAGAGGGAGTGATTATCTACAAGCCAAGGAATATCGAGGATTGCCAATAGCACCAGAAGCTAAGAGATTGGCGTGGAACAGAATCTTCCTCAGAGCCTCCAGAAGGAACCAACACTGCCAGCACCCAGATTTCAGACTTCCCAAAACTGTGAGATAATAAATTTTTTTGTTTTAAGTCAGCCAGTTTGTGGTAATTTGTTATGGCAGCCACAGAAAACTAACACAAATGGTATGAAAGAACAATTGAACAGGCTGTTGGGGACTATTTAGAGGGTAATAAGAGGACATTCATGGTGTAAAAATCTGGCAGTGGCTGTACTGGTGGCTTAGGAAGACATCATTTTGTATTTCGTCCCCAGCTTACCCCATTTATTTTTAAAGGGGAGCATATTAGAAAAATTACTGGGTGTTGGTCAGAAGTTGTCACATGCTATTCCCAGAGAAACAATATGGTCTCCTAAGAGATCCCTAAATTCATTCTGCCCCATGGCTTAAGTAGTTACCTCCTGGTCATAGACTAGAAGATCCCTGGAAAGGTTAGAACCCAGACCTCCCAAGAGGTATTCTTCCTGCTATACCTCAGCACCCCTCATCTTATCCCTTATTTGTGACAATTATACAGGCTTCAACTGGTATGTGTTCTAGCAGAGAAGTTTTATTAAAAAGTAGAGAGAAGGCAAAAATAGTAAAAGCCATTGCTATTCATACACTGGAATATTATTCAGCCATGAACAGGCATAAAGTCCTGGTATATGCTACAGCGTGGATGAACTTCCAAAATATACTAAGGAAAAGAAGCCAGACACAAATTATCATACATAGTATAATTCCATTTACATGAAATGCCCTAAATAGATAAATTCAGAGAGACAGAATGCATATTCATGGTTACCAGGGTCTGGGATGGGGAGTGACTGCTAATGAATCCAAAGTTAGTTTCTTTTGGGGGTGATGGAACTAGATGGAGCCTATGGTTGCATAGCATTGTGAATATACTAAATCCAACAGAACTGTATCCAAAAAAATTGATAACTTTATAAGACTTTTACCTTAACAAACAAAGTCATTGGAGACCTCAAACCATGTTTTATTTTACTTGGTTTCTGAACATTTGGAGATCAGTAATTCTTTATGTGGTCCTGAGGAGGGCAGGGCAGTCTCACCACCTTCAGCTAAGCAGCAGGCAACACAGAAGGCCTGAGTGAGTGGACATGCACTCCCATGTGTCTACGTGGAATGAAAAGCAGGGTAGCCTGGCCCTCCTGAGAACCGCCTCAGGGTGCCCACATGGCAGAACAATACATGCTTCCATCTGATTCTGGGTAAAATGAAATTATAAGGAGGCAAGGTGCACTGCATTCCCTCAATTCCTATGAAAGGATCAGTCCAAATGTTGTGATCTTAAAGAGCAATTTCCTTTACAAGAAGCTTCTCTCTAGGTTATGACTTACTATGAAGCCTCCAGAAAATTCCAATGAAAATATACTAGAGACTCTAATTCAGAAAGCTGAGAAAGTGCAGGCCCATCAGAATGATAAGCCTTTAAAGTGCATTGATGCATCCTATGAAATGTCTAAAACTGCTGATATTCCAGTGCTTTGAGGTTCAGAGATATCACCAAAAACTGGAAACAGAGGTGCTGCGATGAGGTAACATTGATTTGCTTTTTGTTGATGTATAATTCATATAGAAGGAACTGCACATACGAGGTCTTTCCAGAAAAAGTCCAGCCATTTTTAAGACACTGAGAATGGTTTGTGAGATATCAATGTAACTTGGCAGCCAAGGAGAGTAGACTAGAATCCACATATATGAACAATGAAAACTTCACTTTACTAGTCAGTGGGAGTGGTAGATGCCATTGAATGAGCATGTGTACTGTGTGGCCGTCACATTCAAAATGACTGAGTGAGTAGAACATGAATCTGCATCAAATTTTGTGTTAAGCTTAAACATTACTCTGCGGAAACTATTTGGATGATTCAGAAGGCCACAGCTATGGGCAACTGGTGATTGGCAGCTTCATCATGACAATGTGCCTGGTCATGCATCACATCTTGTGCAGAGTGTTTTGGTGAAACATCAAATCACCCAAGTGACTCAGCCCCCCTATAGCCTAGATTTGGTGTCCTGTGACTTCTGGCTTTTCCCAAGACTAAAATTACCTTTGAAAGGGAAGAGATTTCAGACCATGCATGATCAGACCATTGATGGAAAATGCAATGGGGCAGCTGATGGTGACTGGGAGAACTGTGTGAGGTCCCAATGTGCCTACTTTGAAGGGGACTGAGGTGGCATTGTCCCATGTACATGGTTTTTTATCTTGTATCTTCTTCAATAAATGTCTCTTTTTTCATATTAAATGGCTGGATACCTTCTGGACAGACCTTGTATTTCAAGTACAATTTGACCAGTTTTTTTAATTTTTTAAAAATTCATTTATTTATTTTTAGAGAGAGGGGAAGGGAGGGACAACGAGAGGGAGAGAAACATCGACTGGTTGCCTCTTGTACATGCTCCAACTAGGGACCAAGCCCACAACCTAGGCATGTGCCCTGACCAGGAATTGAACCAGTGACTTTTTGCTTTGTGAGACAACACCAAACTAACTAAGCCACACTGATCAGGGCTATTTCATCAGTTTGGATACATATCTACACCATCACCACAGTCAAGATAATGCATATACCCATCACTCCCCAAAGTTTCCTATTGCCCCTTGGTAATCCTTCCCTTTTGCCTCTCTGCACCATCCCCAGGCAACCACTGATCTGTCTTATCTCAATCCTGAATACATCACATTTTCTAGGGTTTTGTGTAAATGGAATCATAGAATAGAAACTCTTTTTTTTGGTCTGGCTTCTTTCATTAGCATAATATTTGAGATTCAGTCATGTTGTGTGTACCAATTGTTTATTCCTTTTTAGTGCTGAGAATTATTCTATTCTATGGATTATGCCACACTGTATTTATCCATTCACCTGTTGATGAATGTCTGGGTTTTTTTCCAGTTTTTGGTAAATATAAATACAGCTGCTGTCAACATAAGTGACAAGTGTTTGTGTGGACATACTCTTTCTTTTTTTTCTCTTAGGTAAATGCCCAGCAGTAGAATACTTGGGTCATAAGGTGTATATTTAGCTTTTTAAGAAATTCCTAAACTGTCTTTTCAAAGTAGTTGTACAATATTACATTCCATGCTGATGTGATTTTTAAAATCCTTGGCTTTCTATGGGGTTGGCAGAGGTTCATGGTTTTTCACACATGTTCTGCAGCAAATTAGACATTGGGCTGGATCCAGAAATAGTCTTTGTTCAATATTATGAAGCAAGATTGGGAGGAGAGGCAAGTGGTGAAGGGGAAACTGGATGTAGGGGAGAGAGATTTGAAAATAAGAGAAGGTCAGCAGGAGTCAAGCTGGTTCCTTTGAAGCAAAGACTGAGAACTGTGGGTGGCTGAGAGAGGGAGGGGATAGTCAAATGTTCAGAGCCTTCCCTGGCTACCTTCTAGGAAAGTCGAAACTCTGAAGAATAAATGAGCATATTTTCTGGACACCCACTTCTAGGCCTTGGAACAGGTTTGTGTGACCATGTTATTGCCCTGGATCTGGGAACCCATTGCACTGGGGCAGCATACAATTGGCACATACCTCGGAATAAGCCAGAAAAAGAGGGAAGTTGTGATGTTTACCTGTTTTTAACCTTTTGAGTGCTTGCTGTATTGTACAGCCCTTTTTCTCTTTTCTATTATCTCTTTAAAGGCTGATTGTAGAGAGGCAAGGTGAGGAGGGGGCTTGGATGATACCATTCCTTCTCAGAGAAGTCTCGTGCTAGACTGAGGACTTTGTGTTTTTGTGACTCTCAGGACACTGCCATACCTGGAGGTAGGAGACTTCTGTCCTTAAGGATGGCTCTTCCAGAGCTATCTGGCTACACCCTTCCTCAGACCTTAGTGTCCCCATGTACAAGATGTGGCTAAGAATAGGTGGTCCAGGGATGACAACTTGAGCCCAGCTCCAGGGCCTCATCCTGGTCCTTGAGTTGCAGAAGGGAGTTTGTTGCAGACATTTTATATCAAGTCTCTGTTCTCTGTATCTCATATATTTATGCTAACTGCATTTAATGGAGTTTTTCCAGCCCTGATGAAATACAGTCTCCTTGGGCCATTTTTGGATTTAAAGTGATGGGAATAGGAGGAAGAGAAAGGTCTGTTCCCTTTGTCAAGCATAGGTGCTGGATGTCTTTCTCCTCACGTTAAGAAGATCAGTGACAATAGCTAATCCTTACTAGGTGCTCCCTGTGGATCAGACATAGTCCTCAGGACTTTACACTTGGTGGCTCTTTCTAATCCTTGCAGCACCTGAGGGATAGATTCTATTTTTATTGCCTCCATTTTACAAACAAGGAAACTTAGGCACAGAAAGGGTAAAAAGTCTGTGTTACCTGTCACATAGCTAGTGAGTGGCAGTGCTGTTAAAAAGAAAAACAATTTGTACAAGGACCTCCTTTCCCAACAAGATTCAATCCAAGCATGCAAGTTAGCAAGGGAAGGCATGCTGCCCTCAGGCCTCCATAATCTCTTAGAGCCAAGCTAGAATGACAAAAAAAAACAAAAAAAACAAAAAAAAAACTAGTGCCACGCACCCTAAACTACACCAAATCCCAAACTCTGCAGCTTTATTGCCCTCATGCTCCTGGGGTCCTCTGTGTTCTTATGGAATCCCTTGATGCTTAAGCCAAGAGAAGATGAGTCCGTGTTCCCTGGAAGACCCACCCTGTTAGTATTTTTCCATTAAGATAGTAATTCACTTGTTCTAGAATTTCTCTGTGGTACACATTGACTAGGTTTGGGGCCTCACAAAGGGAGACACCAGGAATGGAGCAGAGCTACCCTGGAGTGATTCAGGCTGAGAGGAAAGGACAGAACCCCTTTTCTTTTTTCTTTTTTTATTTTCATGGGCAATGCACTTGTGAGACCACTTTCTTAACAGAAGTTTTACTAAGGGGATTTTGGGTCAAAGGCTAAAATTGATTTTTTTAAAATAATTACTTTATTGTTGTTCAATTACAGCTGTCTGCATCCTCTCCCCTCCCCTCCCCCCACCCCCTCCAACCCCACCTCCCTTCCCTGCCTCCCTCCTCCCCCTTGGTTCTGCCCATGTGTCCTCTATAGTGGTTCCTGAAAACTCTTCTCCCCATTGTCCCCTCCCCACTCCCCCCTGCTTATTGTTAGATTAGAACCCCTTTTCCATAGATCAGGGCTTCTAGGATAGCCTAGGACAGGAATCAGGGGTCTGATTCAGCCTCTCCCCTCCCCTCCCTTTGTTCTCTTCTCCACTTCATTTTCATTTTCATCTCTGAAAGCTGCTTCTCAGCCATTTCCCAGGAGTATCTGACTCATGATCTCTGTCTAACTGGGGAAAATATAGGAGTGCCTGGTGATGATTATGGACCATGGGCACAGCCTCTGTCCAAATGAGCCCCACTGTCCTAAATAAACAAACATGGCTGTGTCTGGAAACCAGACATGGAGCTCTGAGGAGAACCTCTTTAACTAGTCATCAGAAGACTCATTATACCTGGACATTGGCAGGGGACAATCCTTATAATACTTGTGATAGGTGCTTTCTGACCTCTATGGGGCCCAGCTAATGCTCAAATCTGGAAGAGAAAAAGAAGATCACTACTGGATTCTTAGGAAATGACTCTCAAAGGCCAGGATTCTTTACCCTTTCTGTGTTATGGTGCCCTTGGCTTTCTGGTGAAACTTAGGGACCTTTCTAAAAAAACAGTTTTTAAATGCACAAAATAAAATAATGGGATCAAAAAAGATACCAATTAGATCAAAATAGTTATATTAACAAAACAAATTTGTCACATTTTTACTTAAGTACTTTTTAACATTAGATAAGATCTAGCAGTAGGTCTCATAATTACTGCAATTTCAAGGTGGTGATATTTGGAGATCCTGGCTATGACTGTAATGTGAAATATCTGTGATTTCTGTTTGCGACAAAACCACATGTTCTGTAAATATTGCTGTGGTTTGTTACTGACGTTCATAATTGAAGAAAATGCTAAATTTCATTTAGAGTTTAGTGAAAATAAAGATATGATTTTCTTCTCCATTTAAGTTATAGATTCTCTGAATTCTATCCATGAGACCTAGGTTAGGAGCCCCCTGCTAAGGGAAGACTGAAACCTATGTAATTGGTTGGGATTTTCCCCTGATTTCTCAGGTTAGTCAAACTGTTGATCTTACAACTTTTTCTTATACTGTACTTTCTTCTCACTGACAAAGCACAAACAAGGCACTTTTGTTCCAGTCCTAGTTCCCCTACTTATGAGCTGTGTGACTTTGAGTGAGCTGCCGAACCTCTCTGATAATTAGCTTTCTCCTCTGTCAGATAAGAATAATAATAGTATCTACCTGTCGATTATTATGTTTTCAGGAATTTTGTGAGTTGTTTGACGTCATGTTGGCAGCTTGAAATCAGCCACAATGAGAGTATTTACAGCGGAAATCATTAAGTGCTACAACAGAGCTTTGACTCAGTTTTTTTTTCCTACCCTGGAGAGTTGCTTGTTAAACATTTACTAGCATAGCACTGGGAAAGGGGTTTGGGGGGCTGCTATTACCACAATGGTGGTGGGGCAACCTATTATCTGGGGGAAATGTGAAATACCAAATGGGGCTCGGGGGAGAAAACAAGATGTTCCTTGTGGTCCAAGTTAATTTCATTTTCAGTCTATTAGTTCTTCCATCTAAATAGTTTTACATCATGAACAGAACAGGTTTTTCTTGATTAATGGTTCTTGATAATTCCATTTCAAAAATTTTGCAAAAGGATCTGTTTTAAATAAGGGGAAAATAATCTCTTCTTTTTATCTTCAGAGTACAATTATATTTTTAATTTAAAATCCAATATTTTATGTACTGGTAACTTACTTTTTTCTGTGTCAAGTTTTATCTATAAGATTTCAGTACATTCTTTCAGGAGAGTGTTGCAAAGGCACAAGGGAGAAAAGTGAGTTTAGTGATTATGCAGCCCTGTTAATATTACTTGAGTCCAAATGTTGGCTTCAACAGTGTTTTCAGAGAGAACTCCTAAGTGGATGTTTATGTCTGCAAATGGAAGCATTCAGTAGCTAGACTTGAGTGGCCCATGAGGGGGATTTGGTCCTGGGTGGTGATTTACTCACCCACTGGCATTTGGTTGCATGACCTGTTTCCAAATGCTTCTCTGCTAGCTAGTCACCATCTATAAGCCACTTGTGTATGCTGCTCTCCACCTTTTAAGTATGCTGGCACATGATGGAGAAAGGAAATACAATGGGATGGCAAACGAGAACTTACAACTATGGAGAAGTGGAATGTGACAGAGAAGGGAGCTCCATTTTTCCTGGCTTGCACTGGACAACTTCTTTTGTAGGGATGCTATGAGGTGCTCCAAAAGGCAGATGTGCTGCAAAACTCCCACTGGCCTTGAGGAGTTCCACTGAGATGTCAGGTGGCCTGCTGAGCTATCAGGCTGACACCTACTCAATGCGGTTTCTTTTGGATTGTATTGGTTTTTATGAAATGGTACAATCAGTTTGCTGCTTCCCTTGCTGGAACATCAGCATTATTGTGGTCCATACACCAGTTCATGTTTCTGACTTTGCCTCTTGTTAAAACCCCATTCTATTGTATAATGCCTTTGGTTGGCTGTTTGACAGCAGGTAGATAAGCCAGTCATACCATCTCAGATAGCTATTAATGTTGTGAGTAACCAAAGATAACAAGGAGTTAGGGATGGGGACCATGGGGGCCAAGATGGGATCTTATTTCTGGAAACAAAAGTAGTGAATATAAACAACCTAAAATGATGTGCACCAATTTACTAGTCTGGGCTCATCCTTTTCTCTCCTATGGTATGGTCTGTGCACTTCTGATAAAGTAGCCAGCTGAACTGCCTTTCCACAGAATATGTCCTCTAAGTAGCACATTCTAAAATGTCTTGTTTAAAATATATGATGAGGTCTGTCTAGAAAGAGTCCAGCCATTGTTAATATATTGAGAATAGTTTGTGCGATATTGATATAACCTGGCAGCCAAGGAGAGTGGACTGGAATGCACACATGTGAACAATGACGACCTCACTGTACTGGTCAGTGGGGGCAGTAGACGCTATTGAGTGAACATGTGTACCGAGCGGCTGTTGCATTCAAAATGACTGAGCAAGTAGAGCAATGAATCTGCACCAAATTTTGCGTTAAGCTTGAACATCCTCTTCAGAAACGATTCAGATGATTCAGAAGGCCGTAGCTATGGGCAACTGGTGATTGGCAGCTTCATCATGACAATGCACCTGCTCATGAATCACATCTTGTGCAGAATTTTTTTTGCAAAACATCAAATCACCCAAGGGACTCAGCCACCCCCCACCCCCCTGCTAGAGCCCAGATTTGGCACCCTGTGACATATGGCTTTTCCCAAAACTGAAATCACCTTTGAAAGGGAAGAGATTTCAGAGTGTCGATGAGTTTCAGGAAAATATGATGGGGCAGCTGATGGTGATTGGAGAACTGTGTGAGATCCCAAGGTGCCTATTTTGAAGGGGTGTCATTGTCCTATGTACAATGTTTATCTTGTATCTTCTTCAGTAAATATCTTCTTTCATATTACTGGATCCCTCTGGGCAGATCTCAAATGTTGCACAGTTGGAAATGGGAGGGACAGAAAATGAACTTTCTACAAAGCCAGAGAAATTGGCTCTTATAATTGACATAGAAATGGTGTGTGGATATTGCTGTTAGAAATTGACCCTGACCTTGAACTTGATAGTAGTGAGCCCAAGCCTAGGAACTGGGTATGTCCCTTCCCCTCTTATTTTGCTAATGCTTTGTGTGTGTGTGTGTGTGTGTGTGTGTGTGCGCGCGCGCACACGTGTGCGTGTGTGTGTGTGATGATGGGAAAGGAACTTCCTGGAGGGTGCAGAACAGGGTCCCATGTTACATTGTTTGTTGTCCAGAAAGGACACTGAACCCCAGAAAAGAGCAAGGACTCTCTCTAAGACCCAACAGTAAGGGAGAAGCAGAACCTCTCAAAGCCCAGCCCTCTGGCTCCTCAGCCAGGTCTTCAACTCTTCACTCTGTGTCAGTACAAGGGTTGAAGACTACTTAGGTCTCTTTTCCTCTCTGTCACCCAACTGTGTTTGCACCCATGTTAGTAATTTTTTTTAATATTGGAACCTTTCCAGAGCCATATGCTGTAAGGCTGGTGGTGGTGGGGCTCCTGTACCTGCTCATTCACTCTTCACTGATAGACCTGCCAGGTGCCATGTTCTTTTCTAGGGACTGGTATTCAGCATGGAGCTCACATTCTAGTGTGGAGAGACTGGAGAGAAAAACAGTCAACATTGTTTTGTGCACCATGACAATGTTTCATTCCACCCAGCAGCTGTTTTCACAGTGGTCAAGTGCCCCTCTGCCAGGACCTGGATGAGGGCCTAGGCAAAGACAGTACTACTAAGTAACATTTAGTGGGGCTTAACATGTGTCAGCGGCTGTTCTAAGCACATTACAGATATTATACCACAATCCTATGGAGCTGATGTTATTATTATCATTTCTCTTTTATAGATCAGGAAACAGATGCACAGAGAAGTTGAGTAGCTTTCCCAAGGACACATTGAATCAATGTTATAACTAGAATTCAAACTCAGACCATTGTGTTCCAGAGTCCATGCTTTAACTGCTTGGCAATTACACTGCCTCTCATGATGGCAGAGAATCAAGTCTAGAGCCTACCAAGTTAAAGGAAGACCCAACAGCCAAGCCAGGATCCAACCCTAGGTCCTCCCTAATAAAGATGGCTTTTTTTATTCTAGAAGAAACTCCAAGGCAGCCGGGTACTATCTGGATACCACCAGTACCCCATACCCCTTCCTAGCCAAAGCACCCTCCTCTGGAATAGGAACCCCAGCCCCATTTGCTTCTCAGAGTAATTGTGAGGCTCCTAGGAGTCAGCTCTGATCACAATAGCTGCCCGCCCTCCAAAGTTTATCAGTACTTACCACCCCTCACTCCCCCTCTGGGTGATTAGCTGGAACAGCATGTTTTGGAGAGAATGATAGATTATTGTCTTTCTCGGGGAGCTGATGGCCACCAATGCCTGTGCTTTAGAGCACTCTTGCCAGCTGCAAGGCCATTTCAGCCTTTGGCGTACATAGTGCCTGTTGGATTTGGCCTTCAACACAGCCAGAGAAACTCTAAGCCAAGGCCACTGTGAGGAGCAGAGGAGAAGTGTACAAGTTGTACCAGAGGCTGCTTAGAGGCTGTCTGTCACTGTCTGGGATGTTCTCATCACGTACCACAATGCTCTGATCTCAAGATTGCCCTATCAACCTGCCCAACAATACTCTTTACTGCCAAGACCCATTTCCTTCTTTCCCGGGTCCCGGTTAGCCAGCTGTTGGGAGCTGTCAGGGCCCCAGGAGTAGAAACTACACATGGGAGTAAAGCAAGTAGGCTGCCAGTGAATTGAATCCACTTTATTTAACTGGTCTGTTTGCTTTCCAAATCACACTTTTTTTTAGTCAAATTAAGGGAATCAAAGTTTAGTGATTGAAACCATATGATATAGAACTATATTAAAAATTGAGGATTTAAAAGTGCCCCACACAATGTTCTAAAGCTAAAATGGTGTTAGTGTCATGATACAGATTTTCATAGAAGGAAACAATCACTCAATAGGAAGAAAAAATGTCCACATGTCAGCAAATCAACAGTACTGAGAGACCAAATAGGTACTTTGAACTTCAGAAAATAATGTGGGGGTCCTTACACTACAGACCTGATATCAGAACACATCAAAATAATCATGAGTGTCGGAGGGAAGCTTTCAGTTCTCTCCACAGTTTCATCATTAACTGGGCAGCAACATGTGAAACTCTCCCCAGGCCTCCTTGCAATATACCTTTCCCCAGCACTCTTTTTCAGGCTTCCAGTGCTCCAACAGATCCACTTCTCCAGCTCCATCTTTGGGCTCTTCCTTGCTTGGAAAATGTTTTTATGGGAAGCAAAGACCCATTCTGTGAGGGCTACCCCCTCTAACTTGCAATGCCCAGGAGAAGCTCAGCAGAGACATTTTCTCATAAAAAGCAATTTCTTAAATGAATATGAAATGACTTTTATAAACCATCAAAGGCTTTTTAACCACTTTGAAAGGTAACCATTATTGAAACAATACCTTTGGATGCACAAAGGTTTATGTAGCTTACAGGACATTACCTGAACTTTACTGTAATAAAAAATGAAAAGGTTGTCTCTTAAGTAAAATAGAAACAGAGGCATAGAATCATGGAACAGACTGAAAGCTGTAAGAAGGGAGGCAGGAGTTGGGAACTCCTGAAAGAAGATGAAGGGATTAGTCAAAGAACATACCTGAAGGACCCATGGACATAAGCAATGTGTGGGGACTGACTTTGGAAGTGGGGGTCAGGCTGGGTGGAGGGGGGCAAAGGGAGAAAATGTAGAACAACTGTAATAGCATAAACAATAGAATGTTTTAAAAAATTGAAAATGTTGTCTCATACCTTCTCTGCAACTCTCTTGTACTTGCTTTGTATGAGTGAAAAGAGGAAGGATGAGTCAGTGTGACACAAACTCTTGACTGTATAAATAAATGAATGGTTGATTTTATGAGTGAACTGGAAAGTCTCGGCAAAGTGTTTATTTGAAGTGTTTCTGAGTTCCTAATTAACTCGATGTACAGTTGAGAAATGGTAATAGATGACACTCCTTTGAAGAACCTCGACCTCTTGAAGTCTGTGTTGTAATAACATACCTGTCAAGCTCTAGCTGTTTGAATCCTTAAACTCCAGAAATATATGTTTGTATCTGATCCCCAAATGAAGTTAAATATTCATTCTTGAAGGAATTAGAGCAAGAAAGACTACTGAAGTTGTGGAGGTGGTACTAATTTGGATTTCAAAGAAATCAGTCCAGAAGAAATAAATACAGTGGACAAAGTTAACAGCTCAGGTGAACAGAGCTGGTTGGAGCTCCTTAACAGGATGAAATAAGCCTGAAGTAGGAGTGTGGTTGTTTTCCTGAAACTTCCTCTGCCTGGTAATCTAGCATACTGCACATGTGGCCTCCCCAGTTTTAAGATCCAGCCAATGGCATGTTTTTGTTTTTATCTAACTGGGGAAGACAGATTTGATGAATAAAAGATGTCTTATTTGCTTCAGTATTAACATTTGGGCTTATGAAGTGAAGTAGTAACAGCCAGGGTCAAATGATTTAATCGAAGACCTACTTGGGATTTGCAAGGTTTTTCTTTGCTTATGGTTTATCACAGCAGTAGAGATCTGTGCTTGATAAATAGGTGAACTTGGCATAGGGCTGGCCATAGAAATGGCCTCTACAGTTTGAGCTGTGGAAGTCTGCTCTTGCTATCAACCAGAGTAGCCTACCAAAACTATTCACGTCACTTTTCCTTTCCACCTTTTTTAGAAGCATAAGCTGGCTGTCTGCTCAACATTGATCTTGCCTGATTAGTCCTTAATGCCTGCTTGTATGCATTTTGTTGATTGTTTCCTCGAAGGAAAATGTCTAGGAACCATTTCTGAAATGAACAATTTCCCCACTGTTTTTGGAAACCAGAGACATTGTTGCCAAGTCTCAATACATATCTTGAAAATTAGAATGTTTTCTATAAAGCTGATGGTAGTAGCCTTGACTGTTTTCTTTCATTTGTGAAATAATGCCTAAAGTATTTGCAAAGCCTTTCCAAGAATGGATATAATTTAAATCGTCCTAAGTACTGAAAGCACATTTTCCTCCCATCAAATGAGATTGTACATGATATCTCTAAGTGCAACTAACTAGGGTTTTCCCCTGTTGTTTGAAATCCATTTAAAGAGTGGAATGCATTAAGGAAGACAACCAGAACATGAACACTTCACAAATCTTTTCTGGGCTAATAATTGTCTTCATTATTTTTTTAAAAATGGCTGTTCTGTTTCTTCTTTTAACTCACTGCTCCTTTTAGCCTCTTGTTAAGCTCCCCTAATCCACTTTCCTGGGTAATTTTCCCATTGGACCCACCAACAGTATAGTTGGAGACACAAGGCTGGACTGTAGATATAGGCCTAAGGGACACCTCCTTGCAATGCCCAGTGACAACTGCCCATATTTCTCTACTAGCGGTGGCCTTGTCTCCTCCCCACCTCACTTTCTTTTTAGAGCACTTTGGGCTCTGAGGCTAAGGAATAATTTTTTAGTATCACCCTAATTGATAATCCAGGGCTCTAATCCACCATATTACCTTGTTTAGTATCTGGGGGGTCATGAGTCTTTTGTTTAGTGTGGAAGGATGGCACCCCAAACTCTACTCAGCCTCACTAGGAATCTGGAGTCAGTCTAGGTTCTCTCCAGCAGCCACTGAAAGGAAGTCTGTTTGTCTGCTCTGGCTGTTGAGTAATAATAGGTGGATGACCAGAGAGGAAAGTCAACACAGAGGTGGTGCCAGCTGGCAAGCTGCATAGGGTCCTCCAGGCCAAACTCTTTAATATATTGAAAGATAGTGAAACCCAGGGAGGTGAAGGGATTGGCTCTTCAGCTGTGGCAGGGAGAGGCTGCAAACTCAATGTTGCCGGCACTTCTTTGAAGAAAGGCAGGGTCACCAGACAACCTGGGAGACTGCCTCAGAAATTTATTAAGCTTCTTCTGTGCAGTTCTTTTCAGAATGTGGGCTTGGGGAAATATTAGATCAAGTGTCGTTCCTTGTGATCCTGGAGAAGTCTCTGCCTCCATTTCCCTATCTGTACAAGAAGAGGGTTACCTTATAATCTCTAGTTTTCTTTTCAGTATTCTAACCAAGCTTTATTATAGAGGAGGAGGACAAAAAGGGACTGCTTTCATTCAACTCAGTTTCTGGCTCCATTTCCTATACTGCAGACAGGGGTGGTCCTCCCCCTGCACCTCTGTCCCAGGGGCTTTCAGGTTCAAACTCTCATCTGACTCTCACACAGTACAAGTGAGTTAAAAAAAAAAAAAGAAGCAAAGGGGATCAACTCCATTTTGCAGGTGAGGAACCTGAGACTCAAAGAGGTCAAGTGATTTGTTTAAGATGGAAGTGGAAACCAAGTCTCCCAAGCTCCCATGCTCCATTCACTCTTTCTCCTAGACCACCAGCTAAAAGTGCTTTGCAAACCTTTACTTGCTTGCTTCAGCCTACTATTATGGCTAGCAGCTGGGCCCAAGTGGCACATGTTTGCAAACTATTTGTACACTCTGAAGCTATTAACTGCTGAAATTGCTAAATAACCAAGCCATTTCCAATGTTCTCCTCCTCCCTACCCTAGCATTTTGTTACTCTTGTATGGTAAGTCTAGAAATAACACTGTTTAAAAAAATCATCTTACTTGTGTGTGTGACATCAGGGCCACAGACAAGGGTGGGAAGAGACCAGAAAAGAGGATATAAACTTTATTTTCCTCCAAAATCTGAAAAGGTTTTGATTTATCCATTCTCTAAAAAGAATATCTTTATAAAACTCCAATTTAGACTAAGGAGTGCTAACAATTTGGGCTTTATAAAAAATCTTAATTAGGATATAATTCACATACCATACAGTTCATTATTGGAAAGTGTACAATTCGATGTGTTTAGTGTATTCACAGAGATATAGAACCATCACCACAGTTAATTCCAGAACATTTTCATCACCCTCGAAAGAAAACCTTGTATTCATTAGTAATCACTCCACATTCTCTCCCTCCTTCCAGCCCTAAGCAACCTCAAGTCTACTTTCTGTCTCTATGGATGTATCTATTCTGGACATTTCTTATAAGTGGAATTTAAAACGTGGCTTTTTTTTGCCTGGCAGTTTTCACTTAGCATAATGATTTCAAGGTTCATCTATCTTGTAGCATGAGCCAACACTTCACCCCTTTTTTAAAAAAATATTTTATTTTATTTATTTTTAGAGAGAGGGGAAGGAAGGGAGAAAGAGAGGGAGAGAAACATCAATGTGTGGTTGCCTCTCGAGTGTCCCCCACAGGGACCCTGGCCTGCAACCAAGGCCTGTGCCTCAACTGGGAATCGAACCGGCAACTTTTTGGTTCGCAAGCCGGTGCTCAATCCACTGAGCCACACCAGCCAGGGCAACAGTTTGCTCCTTTTTATGGCTGCGTTGTTGTATTAATAGACCAAATTTGCTTATCCACTCACCAGCTGATGGACATTTAAGTTGTTTCCACCTATTATGAATAATGCTGCTATTAACATGCATACACAAGTATTTGCATAATGTTTTTCAATTCTTTTGGATATATATCCAGGAGTACAATTGCTAGATCATATAGCTACTGTACTTTTAACCTGTTCAGGAACCACCAACTGTTTTCCAGAGTGGTTGTACCCTTTTACATTCCCACCTACCAGCAATATATGAGGGTTCCAATTTCTCCACATTACTTACAGCTTTTTAAAGTCAACTTTTAAAAATGAAAACTTTAAGATATTGATATATTTATTAGAACAAGGATATAATTATATGCCTTGCAGCTCTTGCATACTGCCAAAATAGTCCTTTCAAATGCACAAAGTACAATGCATTCCTAAGGGCACATGGTCTCTTTAACATGCCATGTCTTCAAGGCTCTAGGCTGAGGGACGTTTTCAGAGGCTTTTAGTCCAACCCCCTATTCAAGCTTGACACCACTCTCAGATCCATTCAGAATATTGTTCCTGATCCCCTACTATGTAACCTGAACATTGTGGAGCTACAGACAGACATAAGGCCTGCTTTCTTCTGTTACAGAGCTCATAGCTCATAGTCTAGAGGGGGAGCCACATGCTAGATAAGTACTTCTTGCCAAGGGTGATGGGAACACAAAGGGAGTTCTTCATAGGTATCTTGTAGGAATGTTGGAGAGAGCCAGTAAAATGATCTATGTAAATCGCTAAACCAAGCACCTGGCTCATAGTGAGCACCCAGCGGTAGCTGTTATATTTCTCTATAGAATTTTGCATTTTACACATGAGGAAACTGAGTCTTTAAGCTTAAGCAGCTTTCCCAGAGCCCCATAACTCATAACTGAGAAGCTAGCCTTCCTGCTTCAGGACCTGTCATTGGGCTCCAAAGCCCTAACTCTACCAATGTCTACAGCCCAGCCTTCTAAATCCTTGACCTGCCTGTTTTAGCCTGGGCTCTTACCTGCCTCTCCCAGGTCTGGCTCCTGTTGGACCAGGGCATCTACTTGACTCGTGCCCAACTTAACACCCAGATTGTTAGTGCCAGATAGTAATTAGTAACAGTTAACCAGTCTCTTTTTTAGTGCAGGGTAAACTGTGATTAGAACCCAAAGTGTCCATGACTGATGGCAGTGAGTTGATGGATCTATTTCTCATGCAGTGTTCTCTGCCTATCAACAGCCCGACACTTCTTCCACTGTCCTTGCTGGAAGTGCAGAGGTAGGAGTGGCCTTATAGCCTCCTGGTGTGTATGCAGCCAGACATCAAGCCATGTAAATCTTCACTGGAGGTCCTTCTTTCCTGTTGCTTCCTCTCCATTTCCCCAGGGCCCCCAAAACACAGTTGTGTCTACAAAATTTGTAAAGCATTTGCCATGAGAAAAACACTGTGTCAGGTGCTCCAATTCAGAGTGGCCTGGGATAGGATGATCTCTGGCTTCAGGCAAGTGGGATGGTCAGAGCAATGACTCCAGAAATGGGTGTTCTTTAAGTACTGAGAGCCAAAGACTTCCCTAAGCTTGGAATGCTCCTGTCATCCTAATGAGAGATGAACCTTCACCATGGAAGAGTAAGTAAGCTCAGAGTAACCAGAGAGCACACGCTGCTGTGGACACAAGCCAGTCCTCACTGGCATCTTCACCTTTTCTGTAGAAATATTTTTATCCCCAGTATATTAGTCTATTGTGGCTGACATAACAAAGTTTCACAGACTGGGTGGCTTCAACACACCCTCTTTTCTCACACTCCTGGAAGGTAGAAGTCTGAGATCAAGGTGTTAGTAGGACTGCACTCCCTCTCAAGACACCACAGAAGGATTTGTTCCAGGTCTTTCTTCTAGTGCTTGGTAGTTCCTTGGCTTCTAACAACATAACTCCAGTCTTCACATGGCATTTTCTCTGTGTATGTGCCTATATCCAAATTTCCCCTTTTAATAAAAAACCAGTTATACCAAAATAGGGACCCACCCTACTGCAGAATGACTTCATCTTAACTAATTATATCCTCAGTGACCCTAGTTTCAAATACAGTCACATGCTGAAATATTGCAGGTTAGGACTTTAACATATGAACGGGGAGATGTAATATAATTCATAACATGTTTGAAGACAGATTTAAATGATTTTGCCATCAACATTACTTCTGCCCAACTAGATGGATCCCATTCTTCAGCAATCCCATTTGAAATCTGGAGGTCATTTGGATTTTTCTTTGTTAGGTGAGTAAATTTCACCTTTGAAAATGAAGGCTTCTATCCTGACCAAAAATGTGCCTAACAATTGAGATACTTGGGCTGGGATATCATGACACCTGTCTCCTTGCCCTCACCTCATCCAGGGAGCACAGAGGAAGAAATAGTTAGGATAAGGGACACAGTCAGGTATGTCAGTTGCAGCTTAGAAGTAGGCAACCAACTTCACTTCACCGTGCAGCTGGCCTTTTGACCCTCCAGTATGAAGTCCAAGCTGTCTCTTCCTCTTAGTTCATTTGTCTTCCGAGTGCTGTATTTTGCTGTGTGTAATGTGTACTCTTTTTTGCCCAAATTTTGGAGGGAAAAATAAGGATGCACATTTTACATGGGTAGTAATAATTCTGTATCTATATAAGTGTTTTTAATTCTTTTCTTTATGCTTATGTGTTAAAAGCGGAACTCTGGAAAGCAATAACAATATCCATATGCACAATAATACCCTGGAATATAATCATCAGTTGTATTTCTAAATATAAATAAATAAATAATTGAATTAAAGCATTAAAACAAAAGATTTTTTTTCCTGAAAGTTTAGGCCCAAAGCGTAGATGTGCATTATACATGGAAAAATATGGTAATTTGGTAAGGTTTTGGAATGGGGTCTAGGACTCCTTTGAACTTTAAAAGATTTTAGTCAGAGTTGTTCCATCAATATCCTCATGTCCCCCCTTACTTCTTTTTTTAAAATGATTTTATTTTTTTATTCTTAGAGAGAGGAGAATGTACAGAGAAAGAGAGGAAGAGAAATGTCGATGTGTGAGAGAAACTGATCAATTGCCTCTTGCACGCACCCTGACCAGGGACCAGGCCCATAACCTAGGCATGTGCCCTGACCAGGAATCAAACCCACAACCTTTCGCTTTTGTGGGATGACACCCAGCCAACTGAGCTACAAAAGTAAGGCCCCCCTTGGTTCCTTTTGCCTCTTATCTGGCTTCTTGTTTCTTTCTTGTGTCATGCCTGGACACAGGTAGCAACATGGTAGAACTAGCCCCAGCTGGTGCTTTGAGATGGACATTAGGAATTTGGCAGAGTCCATGAGTGTGAGAAGCAAGAGGTCTATATTAGAGGCAATGGGTAGCATGGGAGGGGTGAGCCAGTGACAACCACAGAGGTATGGGAGTGCCTTAAGAGCTCAGGCTGATAGCATGCAAAAAGTATTACCCAGATGCCTTCTTCTGGGTGTAGTGGTATCGGCTCCCAGATGTGTGCTTAGAGCCTGAAGGGGAAAGAAGGCCTGCTCACAGGCCTCTGCTCTAAACCTGAGGTGTAAGTACACCCCTCGACCCACCTTCCCACATGCGTAGGCTACACAGCCACACAACAACACATCTCCCTGGAGCATCAACTTGAGGGTGGAGGCGTTTTTCTCTCTTTACTGAAGCCAACATGGATATAGGAGGAAATAGAAAGTTGAATTGACATGTATTTAGGAGGCTGAAATCCAAAGTGTGTGTGGCAGATGGCTTTTAATCTCATCTATAGCCCTGCATTGTACTTGGGTGAGAAATACTGTAAGGAGGGGGGGATTCTTTTTACGGGGGACACAGGCTTCCTGGAAAGGTGCTCACGGGCATTTCCAGAGGAGGAGGAACCCAATCAGGCTTCTGGGGTGGAAAGGTAGTGTGGACCTCTGCTGTGGACAGAAGGTTCTGCCTGAAGGCTTTTTCTGAGGCTTAGATTCATGGCAGAGGCTGGTGTACTGAGGGTGGGGAACCCCTCTGAGATGGACCAAATAAAGTCCATTTCCAAGTGGAGATCATTTAGAGTGTCCCCTCCATTGGCTGAGCTCTCCTGCCTTTGGCCAAGCTGCTACACAAGCACAGTGATGTGGTGGTGGGCTAGTAGGCTGCTACAGTACACCAAAGAACCATCTTTTGTTCATTTAGGAAGCTATAGCCACTACACTCTCCTGTCCCCTTTTTGTTGGCTGCTGAGAGCCACAAAAAAGCAGTGCATGAAATAAGTAGAGTAAAGTCTTTTAAAGGCAAAGTTACGTGTTTTGTTGTTTTGCTTTTCTTTTTGGCCTTTTTTCTTTAGGACTGAATAGGTAGCTCATTTGATGTTGATAGGTTTTGTGTTGCCAGCCTTGAAATGAGATCTGGGTCTCCATCTCTCACACAGGCTAGTGATGTTGGGCAACTGAGTTAGTGATGGCCTCAGTGGTAAATGAGGTCTCTTTTTTCATTTTTATTTGGGCACATTATATATTATAGGCCATTTGGTCCATATTGGAATGTCTCTCAACCCTACTATTTGAGTGAGGTGACAGCTGAGGCCTCAGGCTTGGCCCCTTAAATATGCAGGAAATATTTAAATTAGAATTGCCTTTTAAGGACTGAGAAATTCTGTAAACTGCTTGAAAAAAGAATGTTACTTAAGACATGTTCCAGAACTGGCCACTGAAATCTTTTTAAAATAGCAGTTAGCTTCTTATTTTGGAAAAATTATGGACTCTTGGGAAGTTGCAAACATAGTTCAAAGGCTTCTGATGGTTGCATCTTATATAATACTTGTGCAATATCCAAACTAGAAAATTGATATTGCTACAGGTTTTTGTGTAAACATAAATTTTTATTTCTCTGGGATAAATGACCTAGAATGCAATTGCTGTGTCATATGATAGTTGCCTGTTTAATTTTAGAAGAAACTACCAAACACTTTTGCAGAGTGGCTGCACCATTTTCCATTACTACCAGCAATGTATGAATGATGTATTTTCTTCATATTCTCACCATCTTTTGGTGTTGTCACTGTTTTTTTTTATTTCAGCCATTCTAAGAGGTAGCTCATTGTGGTTTTAATTTCTAGTTCTCTAATGGTTAATGATATTGAACATCTTTGCATGTGCTTATTTGTCATCTGTAGAAACTCTTCAATGAAATGTTCTTTCATGTCTTTTGCCCATTTTCTAATTGTATAGTTTGTTTTCCTACTGTTGAGTTTTAAGATTATTTATGTGTTCTAGATAATAGTCCTTTCTTAGATATAAAGCTTGCACATATTTTCTCCAGTAGCTTGTTTTTCATTCTATTCACAAGTTCTTCCACAAAGCAGATTTTACTTTTCATAAGGTTTAGTTTATCAGTATTCCCTTTTATGAGTCATGCTTTTGGTGTCAGGTCTAAGAATGAACTTTTTGCCTAACTACATCCTGAAGATTTTCTCCTTTTTTCTAAAACTTATGTACTTTTATGTCTTGCAATTAACACTGTAGTCCATCTTGAGTCAATATATGTGTAAGGTATGAGATTAAAGTTGAGGTTCATTTCTTTTTTGATCTATACATGTTCAATTGTTCCAGAATCATATGTTTAAAATGCTTTCATTTCTGCGCTGAATTGCTTCTGTATTTTTGTCAAGAATCAGTTGGGTATATTCCAGCCTCTTCCCCTGCTGCACACTTTCCTAAAGTCTCTCAAAGGTCCATACACACTCCAAAACGAATGGCTGGCCTCAGCATGCCCTGTACCTCTTGCTAAGCAGCCCCAACCCTGACACTAGTGGCAGACAGCCTCAGTTTATAACATAGCCACTCCCAGGTGCCTCCACACCAAGCACAGGCAGCTACCGAACACAGATCATTTTGTAGCTTCTATCAGGTGGCCCAGAGACAGACAGAGGCAGGGGCTGACCTTGGCCTGCACCAGAGTCCCACCCAGAAACAGCACACTTGGTGGAAGCCTTCATACCACACAAGAGCACCAACCAATTAGTGCCACAAATGACAAACTCTAAGGTTAGACTTAGAAGGCACCAGAGGCCCACTAAAGCAAGTCACACTCTGTGGAGTCAGCCCCTGTCCACTGTGGTTACAGCCACTCCTCACAGCCAGTTAGCAATTAAGGCTCATCAACAACAGGAGGGCACACACGACCCACACAGGGGACATCCCTAGAGTATCTGGTTCAGATGAACAAGGAAACTGTGCCACTGGGCCCCACAAGACACCTGTTACATAAGGCCACTCTGCCAATACCAGTAGACATAGCAGATCTCCCTAATACATAGAAACAAACACAGTGAGGCAGCCAAAAACTAGGGGACAAAGAAACGTGTTCCAAGAACAAGACAAAAGTCCAGAAAAAAGAACTAAACCCTATGAAGGACAGCAATCTACCAGATGCAGAGTTCGAAACACTGGTTCTAAGGCAGCTAAATGAACTTAGGGGGAAGAATAGATTATTTCAGTGAGAATTTCAACAAAGAGATAGGAAACATAAAAATGAAGATAGAGAACAACAACAACAAAAGAACCAGGTCAGAAATAATATAGTAACTAAAACAAAGTATACACTAAATGGAACCAACAACAGATGAGATGAAACACAGTATCAAATGAGCAATTTCAGTCTTGACTGGTATGGCTAAGTGGGTTCAGAGTCATCCCAAATATGGAAAGGTTACCAGTTTGATCCCTGATTAGGGAACATGCCTAGGGTTCAGGCCAAGTAGCTGGTTTGGGGACATACAAGAGGCAACTGATGTTTTTCTCCCTCTCTTCCTCCCTCCCTTTCCCTCTCTCTAAAATATAAATAAATAAAATATTTTAAAAAATCAGCAATTTGGAAGACAAGGTAGCAGAAAACACCCAATCAGAACAGCAAAAAGAAAAAAAATAATTATTATTCATTCTATTTTACTTTTTTTAGATTTTATTTATTTAGTTTTTAGAGAGGGGAAGGGAGGGCGAAAAAGGGAGAGAAACATCAACGTTTGGTTGCCTCTTGTGTACCCTCTACTGGAAACCTGGCCTACAACCCAGGTATGTATGTGCCTTGACTGGGAATCGAACCAGCAACCCTTTGCTTCGCAGGCCAGCACTCAACCACTGAGCCACACCAACCAAGGCAGAAAAAAGGATTTTTTAAAATGAGTATATTTTTAGGGACTTCTGGGACAACACCAAGTGTAACAACATTCACATCATAGTAGTACCAGAAGGGGAAAGAAAAAGAGCTAGGAATTGAGAGCCTATTTGAAGAAATAATGACTAAAAACTCCCTTAAATGGTGAATTAAATAAACGTATAAATTCAGAAAGTGCAGAGAATCCTAAACAAGATTAACCCAAAGAGGACCACACCAAGACACAATATAATTAAATGTCAAAGGTTAAAGACAAAGAGAGAATCGTGAAAGAAGCAAGAGAAAAGCAGTTAGTTACCTGCAAGGGAGCTCCCATAAGACCCCAGGCTGATTTTTCAACAGAAACTTTGCAGGCCAGAAGGGATTGGCAAGAAATATTCAAAGTGATGAAAGCAAGGACCTACAACCTAGATTACTCTATCCAGCAAAGCTACCATTTTGAATTGAAGGAGAAGTAAAGAGTTTCTCAGACAAAAAAGGCTGAAGGAATTCATCACTACCAAATCAATATTGTATGAAATGTTAAAGAATTTCTTCAACAAGAAAGAAATTAAAAATATGAATAAGAAAACAAAAAATACAAAATTCTCACTAATGAAAGCAAACATAATAAAACATAATAAAAGCACTAGATCAATGAACACTAACACTAGTACATGTAATTACCACAGTAAATTAAGGAATCCACAGAAACAGACATACAGTAGAAGTTAAAAATGATGACAAAAACATAAACATGGAAATGATGAGTAAAAATGGTAGTGATTCAAGAATGTATTCAAATTTAAGTAATCATTAACTTAAAATAGACTGCTATAAACAGATTTAGCAGGTACCACATATGACATGTGATACATAACTTGTTATACATGAAATACATGGTGACCACAAACCAAAAATCTACAAGAGATATACAAGAAATAAAGAGAAATAAATCCAAATACAGCACTACATAGTCATTAACATACAATAGAAGAGAGCATAATAAAATGGCAATAACTACATACCTATCAATAGTTACTTTAGCCCTCACAAGTGGGTTGGGCATCATCCTGCAAAGCAAAAGGCTACCACTCCAATTCCTGGTCAGGGCCATTTGCTTGTGTTGCAGGTTCATTTCCATTCGAGGCATATATGGGAGGCAACAGATCAATATTTCTCACACGAATGTTTCTCTCCCTTTCTTTCTCCCTCTCTTTCACCCTCCCTTCCAATCTATCTAAAAATAAATAAAATCCTTAAGAAATAAGTGCTTGAAATGTAAATGAATTAAATACTCCAATCAAAAGAAGAATGGCTATCTGTCTAGTTTTCCCAATATGACTTTTGAAGAAACTGTCTTTATGGAATATAAAAAAATAAATAAAACCAAAACAGGTTTATAGATACAGAGAAGAAAACTGATGGTTGCCACATGAAATGGGAGTTGGGGAGCTGGGTGAAAAAGATGAAGGGGAGAAATATACAATTTTGCAGTTAACAAAGTAGTCACAGAGATGTAAAGTACAGCATAGGGAATATAGTCAATAATATTGTAATAACTATGTATGGTGTCCGGTGGTTACTAGACTTACTGGGGAGATCACTTCATAAGTTATACTGATGTTTAAACACCTAAAGCTAATATAGTATTGAATGTAAACTGTAGTTGAAATTTTTAAAAAAATTAAAAAATTATCAGTTGGGCATATTTGTGTGGATCTATTTCTGGGTTCTGTTGTGTGCCAGTTATCTATGTGTCTGTCCTTTTGCCAATACCACACAATCTTGATAAATGTAGGCATATACTAAGTAATGAAACCAAGGAGATAGATTCACTGCACTTTTTTCTTTTTTTTTTAATAATTACTTTATTGTTTTTCAATTACAGTTGTCTGCATCTTCTCCCCTCCCCTCCCCCCACCATCTCCAACCCCACCTCCCTCCCCTGCCTCGCTCCTCCCCCTTGGTTCTGTCCATGTGTCCTCTATAGTGGTTCCTGAAAACTCTTCTCCCCATTGTCCCCTCCCCTCTCCCCTCTGGCCACTGTCAGACTGTTGTTAATTTCAATGTCTCTGGTTATGTTTTTCTTGCTTTTTTCTTTTGTTGATTATGTTCCAGTTAAAGGTGAGATCATATGGTATTTGTCCCTCACTGCACTTTTTTCAAAATCGTTTCAACTCTTCTACTTCCTTTTCCATTCCATATAAATTTTAGAATAATCTCTATATTTTCAAAAATCTTGCTGGGATTTTGATAGGAATTTGTTAAAGCTGTATATTAATTTGGGAAAACTTGACATCTTTTACTATGTTAGGTCTTTCAATCTATGAACATGGAATATCCCTCCATTCACTTAGATCCTCTTTGATGTCTTTCATCAGTGTTGTGTACTTTTCAGCATATAAATTTTGTATGTTTTACTTGATTTTCACCTAAGAATTTTTTTAGCAAGTTAATGGTATTGTATTTTTAATCCCAGTGTCCATGTGTTCATTGCAGGTATGTATAAATGCAATTGAGTTTTATATGTTGATCTTGTATCCTGAGGTCTTCCCAAACTCACTTATTAGTTCTAAGAGTCACCTTGTAAATTTCTTAAGACTTTTCATTTAGATAATCAGTCAACTGCAAATAGAGATAGTTCTACTTAGTGTTTCTAAAACGTATGCCTTTTATTTCATTTTCTTACCTTAATGGACTAACTAGAACTTCAGTACTGTGTTTTTCTTTTGTTGTTGTTTCGAGGTATATTTGATATACAACATTATATAACTTTAGGGTGTACAACATATTGATTTGATACAAGCAGTGAAGAGATCAGACATCCTTGCCTTATTACAAATTTTATAGGGAAACTATTCAGTCTTCATTGTTAAGTGTGATGTTAGCTGTAAATTTATTATAGATGTTCTTTATCAAGTTAAGGAAAGTCCCCTCTGTTCCTAGTTTTCTGAGAGTTTTTATCATGAATGGGTGATAAATTTTGTGAAGTGCTTTTCTGTATCAAATAATATAATCATATGATATTAATTAATTTTTCATTTTGAGAGAATTGTAGTTTCACATGGAACTGTAAGAAATAATGCAAGTAGATCCCATGTACTCTTTAATCAGCCTCTCTAGTGATAACATCTAGTGAAAGTATAGTACAATTTCACAACCGGGGTGCTGACATTAGTACAGTTAAGGCAAAAAACATTTCCATCACCACATGTATCCCTCACATTACACTTTTATGAACATATCCAGTTTCTTCCCACATCCATCCCATCCTTAATCCTTTGCAGCCCCTAATCAGTCTATTTCTATAGTTTTTTTCATTTCAAAAATGTTATATAAATCACACCGTATGTAAGTTATGGGGATTGATTTTTCTCATTCAGCATAATTCTCTGCAGATTTATCCAGATCGTTGTTTATATCAGCAGTCATACATTTTTATTGCTGAGTATTATTCCAAGCTATACATGTATCAGTTTGTTTAACCATTAATTCATTGAAGGACCATTTCTGGGTTGTTTCTAGTTTGGAGCTATTATGAATGAAGATACTGTAAATATTCATTTGCAAATTTTTGTATGAACACAGGTCTTCATTCCTCTAGGATAAGTAACTCAGAGTGCAATTACGAGGTCATATAGTTGTTACATGTTTAGTTTTTTAGGAAACTGACAAATGGTTATTCAGAATGGCTGTAGCATTTTTATTCCTACCAGCAATGCATGAGTGATCTACTTTCTCCTATCACATAGCCAGTATTTGGTGTTGTCACTATTTTTTTATAAAGGTGAAATTTGCATAATAATTCAGTGGCATTTAATACATTTACAGTGTACTAAACCATCACCTCTTTCTAATTCCTAAACATTTACATCATGCCAAAATAAATTTCCATACTCATTAAGCAACTACTCCCCATTTTCCCCTACCCCTAGCTCCTGGCAACAACCAATCTGATTTCTGTCTCAGACTTACGTATTCTATACATTTCATATAAATGGAATCATACAATATATGACCTTTTGTGACTGGCTTCTTTCACTTAGCATAATGTTGTCAACATTCATCTTATTGTACTGTGTATCAGTACTTCAATTCACTCCTTTGTATGGCTGAATAACAGTCCATGGTATGGATATACTAAAATTTATTTATCCACTTATATATTGATGGGCATTTGTGTTGTTTCCAGCTTTTGGTTATCATGAATAATGCTGCCATGGACATTTGTATACAAGTATTAGAGTACCTATTTTCAATTCCTTTGGGTGTGGAATTGTGGGGTCAGATGATAACTTTCTGAGTAACCACCAAACTATTTTCCATAGCAGCTATAACATTTTACATTACCACATTATCAGGTACATGATTTGCAAATGTTTTCTCCTGCTCTGTGGATTGTTTTTACACTTTCTTGATAATGTCCTGATGCACAAAAGTTTAAATTTTGATGAAGTCCATTTTATCTGTTTTTTATTGCTTATATTTTGGGTGTCGTATTTAAGAATCTATTGCCAAATCCAATGGGATGAAGACTTTCCTTTATGTTTTCTTCTTCATATGTTACAGTTTTAGCTCCTATGTTCAGGTTGTTGATCCATTTTGAGTTGATTTTTGTATATGACATCAATTAGCCACAGACTTACAGGTTTATTTCTGGATTCCACAGGCCCATATGTCTGTCTTTATGCCAATGCCACATTATTTTGATTACTGTAGCTTTATACTAAATTTTTAAATTAGAAAGTGTGAATTTTCCAACTTTGTTTATTCTTTCCAATATTGTTTTGAGGTGATCACATGATTGTTTGGTTTTGTTTTTTCTTTTTGCCTGTTAGTATAGTGGATAATATGGATTGACTTGAATATTGAACCAGTCATGTGTTACTAGAATAAACCTAAATGGATCATAGTGTATAATTCTTCTCATAAATTGGTAAAACTTTGTTAAGGAGTTTTGTGTCCGTATACTTGAGAAATATTAGTTTGTTGTCTTCTTATTGTGTAGTCTTTGTCTTTGCTGTCAGTAACACAGTGAGTTGGGAAGTGTTCCTTCCTCTCTAAAGAGATTATACAGAATTGGTGCTAATTCTTTAAACAATGGGTTTGATTCTCAACCTGGCTGGTGTGTCTCAGTGATCGAGTGCCAGTATGCGAATAAAAGGGTCAGCGATTCCCAGTCTAGGCCACATGCCTGGGTTGCGTGGCCTGGGTTGTGGGCTGCGTCCCCAGTAGGGGATGCACAAGAGGCAACCAAACATTGATGTTTCTCTCCCTCTCTTTCTCTCTCCCTTCCCCTCTCTAAAAATAAATAAATACAATCTTTTTAAAAATTGGTGAAATTCTTGAATGAAATTATCATTCCTTGAAGTTTTTATTTTCTGTAGTTTTTTTAAATTATGAATTTAATTACTGTAATAATTATAAGTAAAGTTAGTAAAGTAATTTCATATTGGGTGAAATTTGATAGCTTAAGCTTTTAGAATAATTGGTCTATTTCATCTAATTTCCAAGTTTATGTGTGTGGAGTTGTTTGTAATATTCTCTTATTATCTTTAACATGTCTACAGGGTCAGTAGTAATATCCCCTTTTTCATTCCAATATAGTAATTTATATATTCCTTTTTCTCTTTGTCAGTCTTGCTATAGGCTTTTCCATTTTATTTTGTCAGACAACTACCTTTTTCCAATTTGGTTTCACTATTTTTTTTTCCTGTTTTCAGTATCACTTCAGTAACAAAGCTGATTTTTAAAAAAATATTTCCTTCCTTCTGTTTGCTTTGAGTTTATGTAGCTGCTTTTATTCCCTTGGGTTTTTAGGTGGAAACTTATTGATTTTAGATGTTTTTTCATTTCTGTTGTAAGTATGAGTGCTATAAATTTCCCTATCAGCGTAGCTTCTCATTTGTCCCACTGGATTTGATATATTGTATTTCCATTCAGTTCAATATATTTTTGTTTTAACTTATTTTAAATTATAGTTGACATACAATATTGTATTAGTTTCAAGTGTACAACAGCGATTAGACATTTATATGTCTTATGAAGTGGTCACCACAATACATCTATTTCATTGTATTATCTAAAATTCTCTTGAGACCTCCACTTTGACTCATGAATTTTTTTTAAAGTATGTTGTTTAGTTTTCAACTGTTTGGAGATTTTCCTGTTATCTTTCGTATATTGTTTCCGAATTTGATTCATTATAGTTAGAGAAAATAATTATTATTTTAATTCTTTTAAAATTTTTGTAGAATTTTTGTAGTCTAAGATAAGTCCATCTTTGTATATATTCCTTGGGTACTTGGAAAGAGTAAAATTAATTTCTGTTGTTTTTTTTTAAGGTGAAGTGTTCTATAAATGTCCATTAGATCCTGTTAGATGATGGTGTTGTTAACTTTTCTTTTCTTTTTTTTTAATAATTACTTTATTGTTGTTCAATTACAGTTATTTGCATCCTCTCCCTTCCCCTCCTCCCTCCCCCTCCAACCCCACCCCCCTCCCCAGCCTCCCTCCTCCCCCTTGGTTCTGTCCACGTGCCCTCCATAGTGATTCCTGAAAAA